>VZRN01004656.1:138791-150706 GCA_013397935.1 Dasyornis broadbenti | reverse complement strand
ATTGTTCAATGTTAGGGAAGTAAAAGAGAGACTCCCTATCTCAGACACTTCCTGTTTCCCACTAGTTCTTCTCCTCTGGGTCTCTTAAATGAAGAAGCCTTACTGAGTTCACAGTAATCTCCCTCCATCTCCTTTGTGCACAATCCCATCCTGAACAGACTGGAAAGGATGGCAATTTTTGAAGTTTCTTTGAGCACTGGCATACATGAAAAAGATGACAAAGAAAGAGAGGGGAAAAGAACTGGCACATGTAACTGGAATGGAGACACAAAGGTACCAAAGGGCACACTGAGAAGAATGACAGGGCTAGTTACAGTTAGAACTGTTGAGTGGCAACAAAAACTTGTAAAAGAGAACTTATGTCAGATATAACCTCTGAGATACACACTATTTATTTCATCCTTCCCACAAGTTTTCTCTTTCATCCTCATAATTCTTTTATGTAGACTATGGTCTGTAATGTAGATGTCTGAGTGGATTCGAGATTTTTAAGAGAAAACTGAACTCTGAAAAAATCTACTATTGTAGAGTGTTCTGTCGCACAATTTGTGATGGTTGTGATTGACAGCTATTAAGAGGCAGTTTTTGAGACATCTTCCTAATGTGTTTACCTTCCTTTTTCATCCTGTCATATTGGCATTCTTCTAGACTTTTCACAAAAAGTATTTTATGTATCTATATATAGTTTGTGAATTTTAGGCTCTTCGGTTAAAACACTGTTGATCAACAGCCTGTGTCTATGCTGGAGTACTAAGTCAAGTATTTGAGATCCACTTTTATACTTTGCTTCTTTTAAAAACTTCTTCCTTAATGAATACCCTCAATTTCCATATATAAGGTATAGGAATCATAGACCCAGCCTTCAAGTGACAGAAGGAGTAGGATGGGTCTTAACAGACCCTTAGATCCATTAAGAGTCCTAAGGACACTGTACAAAGTGCCTTCCTTTCTTGGTTCAAATAGATGCTATTTCCGGATGGAATATACACAAACTATTTCTCCGTTGTTAAATATGTGAGGTGTTTTATTAATAAAATGTAGCTACCATGCTCAAAGCTGTTCTATGTCAATGCCATAGCATTTATCCAGGATATGAAATGCCAAAATGCAATTGTCTTAGCCAAAACAAATCCAAATATAAAAACTTGTCCTCTCCAGCAAGATATTGTTTATTTGTGTCATGAGAAAAATATAACCCAGACTTATCTCCCTCATTAACTACTGTTCACATGAAGTCTGTTCTCTTAGTACATATATATGTAACAAGAATATGTATTTTGACTTCTATCTACCAATTCTAGCAGGTACTATAGATCCATATGGACTGAATAAAAAGTCCAAAGTTGGTTGAGAATTCCATAAAAAGCAGGACCTCATCTGATTACAGAGATCCTAATCCACTCTTAAAAATAGAAACAAGATTAAAATAAAATGTCGCAGTATTTATTTTTTCAGTTCCTATTCTTATGTTATTGTGAATACTGACTCTGGAGGAAAGCAGAGCATGCATGTAAGTAATCATATGCCAGCTCAAGTTAGTTCCTCCACTGACATGCAAAATATATGTTCTTGTTCTTAGTGCTGTAGAGTATGTTCTAAATAAGCAGAATGTGTACAAGCCCTTTTGAAAAATGGGTAAACAGAAATACATGTACGTGAAATCTTTAAAAAATATATCCCTAAAAACTTTCTCCACATCAATGAAACACATTGCATTGTGCATCTCTTTCTAGCTGTGCTGGATGACCCCGGATTTTGATTTTTCCATTTCATTTTTATGCTACTTACACACAGGATTTCCAGTAGAGAGCACAAGGTAGGCTTTGCTTTGCTATTGAGAAGAAACAATATTGAAAACCTGTAAATATGACTCCAATACATTATTTTTGTATTTTATTTGTCAGGAAAAGTGAAGCTACTGAGAATTTCTCACATGAAAGCCTGATTTCCTTAAAACTGATAATTTGATTAATGTGGTAGGGTAGGTTGAGCAGTCTATCAACTTTTATATGTCAGAAGATACCTTAAGAAAGAAACATAAAGAACTTTATTTTCTGTTAAAACTGAGTCCCTGAAACTTAGAAATGTTCCTTGTGAGATTAGGTGGATCAGCTACTGAAAAAATTAGGACAAATCCTACTTACATCCACCTGACATTAGGCATTTTCTTTTTAAGGTGACACTGGGTTTGATTTTTTCAAGGAATGAGAAGCCACTACTCTGGATGTTTTCATACTTACCAAAAAATTAAAAAAAACCAAAAAAAACAAAAAAAAACCAAGCCAAAAAAACCACCAGCTATGAAGGGAAGCCATAGCTGGGAGACTTTGGGTTTCAGGGAAGTTTTATTCCTGATTCCTACTGCAGATTTAGGAGGGCTTACACCAAGAATTGTTTATCTAGTCTCTATCACACAGACACAGCTGCTGGAGTCACCACCCTCTAGGTCTGATTAGCAATGAGGCCAAGCACAAATTAAAATATACAGATACATATCACAGACCAACAACAGCCACACAGACCAACATGGACAGAGAATGATGTCTTTATCAGCCTCCACATTTGCAGGAACAGCATTCACATGAGCCACTGGACAGAATCATCTTGTTTCTTCTGTTCAGCTAGTCTGTAGTCTGCTGGTGATTGTACACATGTACACATACACACACCCCTGTAGGAATTGACCTCAATAAGTAGTAGGAAAATTTGCAGTGATCAGGTGTAGAGTCAGGCAATGTACTAACCACCATCTTGCTTACATTCAAACAATCTCTTTTAACCCCACTTATCTCCATTTTCCCAGGTTCCTTCCCCATTTACATCCATCTCTCCATTTGTTTGTCCTATCTTCTCCCAGATAAAAAAATGAAAAAAAAAAAAAAAAAATCCCTAATACTTTCTTCCTGTTGGTTACAGTTTTGTTCCTTCTGTATCCAAATTTGCTATTTCTGAAAAAGTTACCTACATGATTTCATACATAGATGGTATTTCTGATATGTTTACCTGCTGTGTGAATCCAAAATGAACTCCTCTAATTATCTGTGATCTCTGCAATCCAGCCATTCCTCACCCTCGTGGTACTATTCTTATACTAAAAACTGGTTTTTGAGATTCTCACTCTTATTTGTTATGTCCAGAAATACCTCATTCCATGTTCAGTAATTTCTTGGGTTCCATTCTCTCACCTAATCTGCAGAACATGGACATAACCTATATATATACCTTAACAACCCAAAAATCTCCTTGCACCATCTTTCTTCTCTGATATAATTCCAGACACAATGTGCCCTGTAATTTACCCAGATTACTATGAGAAAAATTTCACTCTTTTATGCATTCAACTTTTTCAAGTGCTCTATTTCTAACATTTTCTAAGAAAAACTACAGCCCTATTTCTTACAATTACTGCCATTAAAAAAAAGCACTTCTTCTACTTTCAAAAAAAGTTTAGATAAAAAGTTGTCAATCAGATATATCTACCACTAAATCACTATCATCATAAATAATTAACAAAATCTTTCTCAGGTTTTTAAGACTGATGGCTGTCACAGCCAAGTTTCAAATAGCGGTTAAAATTAGACTTAATCCTCTAACACTTTTCTTATTCCATGCCACATCATATTACCTCTAACAACAATGTCCTTTTCCCTTGCTGATCTGTGAAACATAGCTCATGACAGTGGAGCCAGCTACCCCAGTTGTTTACTGCATATATATTGCATGCATTAGCATTTCAGTTTTGTGAGTTATACTGTAACTGTCTTACAGTGCTGAAAGAAATCTTGTTGGAATTTGAAAGTGTAAGATTTATATGGTTAGATTTTGAGAGCATAATGCAGCTTCTCCAGTTGTCACATTGCAAACTGGAGAAGGAGGCACCTTTTGGACTACTACTTTAATGAGGTTAAACTAAAAAACAGCTGATGCCAATGAAGACTGATGTTCTGATCATATTTTTTCTCTTTTTAAAGAAGACATGCAAAAGGAGGCTGTAGGCAAAAATAGGCTGTGGGCAAATGGGACCTGTATTGAACATCTGTGCTTGCTTTTTTTCCCCCTGTTACTAAAAAGAATGTTAAGCTGGTGATTTTAAATGATTTAAAGTTGACAGTGCTAGGTCTAATAATAGCAAGCCAAACAACATCTGGTGTGGTGCAAGTCAAATGATTTGGTATAACACTTATAAATCTGCATGTACAAGTAGGGAACTTTTTTGATCCTTCTAAAGGACATGTTGAGCCATCATTTTTAAGGAATAATATGACAAGATGGGATGAGGACTTCTCATGAAATTTCTATTACATAACTAATCAAGTTTTTTTTTTTTTGTTTGTTTTTTTTTTTTTTTGTTTTTTTTTTGGTTTTTTTTTGCATTAGAAAGCTTATAATAAAGACAGGTATTATGACTCACCAAATATTCTCATTCTTTTATGGAGATAATGTTTTTTAATGTTATGCTTATTTTTGTTTTACCCATTTTCTGTTACTTTTCTGCATGCTCAATGTGAATACCATATTTAAAAAATGATGAAGATGCACCTGGGAGTATCAGAAAAATTAAAATTTGGCTAAAAACCAAAAATTTTCTAGCAGAAGCTGCAGAAAACTGTAACCACATGTGAGGGCAAAATGCTGAAAGTCATTGGTAATGTTAAAGGGACCCTTCATTGGTTTCTTTCATATTACCTATCACAGCTACTGCTCAAAGACCTCTTTATAACCTCAATTCTTCTACTATAAGTTTAATCTATACATAGAATATTCCAAATCAAGTTTTTTTTCTATATAGAATTCAGGATGATAATCTATCCAAATTCTATATGTAGTCATGGAATTTCAATAAATTTAGAGAAAAGTAAAAGTAGAGCAAATATGCACGTATATATAAAATTTCAAGCCTTTTTTTGTACAAAATTTACATGTACAAACTCTTCTAGACACCCTGTTTTTCTCCACAGGCAGAAGGACAAATTAAGAATATACCATTTTAAAAGTTACTTGCTGGTATTTAAACCAGAACAAAAAATTTTTCAGAAGATTCACCCATACATGAGTACTTTCTTCATTGCTCTGACAGGATCTTAAAACAAAATTCTTTATCACAGATAGTTTAAATTCTTTTCCTAACTACCTCCCCCATTTCATCATATTGAGATGACATTTTTAAATTTGTTGATTCTGTATGTGTGTATGTGCATGTGTGTGTATGCATATGTTTACTTTAATTGGACTGTAAAGACACTAGAGGTGAGCACAGAATCTGAGCTTGAAAATTATAGAAATGCATAATTGTTTTCATTAAATAAAACATTATTGTAGTTCCTGATATGTCTGACAGATCTTAAAGATTGCTTGAAATAATTTTTGTATTTTGCACATATTATTACACTTAGCAAGCATAGCTAATTGGCATAACTAAAGTACATGAATAACAATGTGGCTTAAAACTACAAAAGAAAAGGAAATTATGTTTATTTCTTATAAATAAATTATTAGCCACTATGTATTATTTATATTACACAAATTTAAGCAATGTATAATGTATGAGGATAAATTTACTATATTTGGAGCAAAATTAACTGAGCTGTCTCCTAGGACCTTTATTAATATTGCAAAATTGATATTATACTCCTGTATAATTGATTTTTGAAGACTATTTTGCATATTTTCTCCTAAATCACATCACTTAAGCTAGAAAATGTTACATATCATGTGCTGGGCTGATAGTAACAAGACAAAAGTGTGTAGTGAAGCATGAGACAAAGTTTCTTAAAATTCTGGGAAACTGAGTTAACTTTCCACAAAATACGAAACGCCAATTTTTCTGTGAAAAAACTCGTAACAAGTTATTTAAATTTTCTTAAGAAAAAGCACTTTCCTATCTAACCTCAAACTGCAATATGTTTCGATGATCTATATATTTTATTTAAATTACATTAATAAAGCGTTAAGGAACTTACAGATTATTTGAAATCCTCATAAAGGGAAAAAAAACCCTACTACTACTTATGTATTTCCTGAAGACATTGTGACAGAAATCATGATGAGATTTAGGTTCTAGGAGTTTGAATATTTTCTCAGAAAAGTAATGGTAGATGTTGGTATTATCTTTAAGAGAGATTGTGAGACCCAAGTGGTTTCACAGGTGCTTCTATAAGACTAAGAAAGGATGAGAACAATTTCTGCAGTAGAGAACAATGTCCAATCTTTCTTCTATCCATCCTTTAATATTTTAAAATGGGAAGGAATCAATTATTGGAATTATTGGAAGGTACCTCTCTATTGAAAGTGAGATAATAATGAAATTTTCCTCTCATCATAAGAGGCAAACTATTTTTCATTAGCAATGAAAACTGTTGATTATTTGAGAAAGCGTTCTTCTTTAGTCTAAATACTTATCTATAGCTATAGAAATAAAGATGCATTTTGATAATATTTTTTGTACATTTGTTTGAGTACTCTCTCACTACAGTTCCCTACAGTGTAGGAATAAATATTTACAGTTGAGGAATTTTATAGTTTCAAATTAGTTTTCATGTGAAAATTCCTTTTGCTCTGAGAAAAAAAGCCACTTTTGGATTCATGCCAATTTAGTTTCAGAGTAACTTTTGGAGCAAAGTGTGTGTCCTGTATCACAGCAGTTCTTCCCATGGAAATGCTAGACATTATAATCCTCAAATGATGAGAAAATACACTATTGTTTTCCTCAGATGTGTTACTTCTACTTAAGGCCAACTAATTAGAAATTTTCATGGTCATTTAGAGGTGTTGATATAACGGTCAAAGAAAAAAGATTGCTACACCATAATCCTAGCACGTGCATTTTACCTCCCTATCAATAAATTCCATCTAACAAGACATTTTTGTCACACCAGCCACTGCAATATTTGGCACCAGAATGTGTATCTGTTATGGAATGGAAGCACAGTCTCATAGGTTCTTGGCTGTCATAGAGTTAAAGCTCAGTGTCTTTTCTTTAAATTGAAACTATTAGGGGGTTTTGTGTTCAGCATTGTAACCAGCTGAGGAACTTTAGTGAGTGGACATTTTAAAGCATCTCTTGTCTACTGGGAAATGATTAAAGCCCTACGATTTCTGCACTTGCTTTTGTTATCTCAAATGTCACAGTGATTGATGGCAAAACATCTTTTCTTCTGTTGTGTTTAGGACTTTGTTGCTTGCCTTAGAGCAGATAATGTAGTCACAGCAAAATGTGAAATGACAGATAAATAATTTGTCTTGTTTTCTCTCCCAAGTTGCAACTAGAATAGCCAGGATACGCTTGTTCACTTACCTCAGGATTGCTTTTGATAGCATTCTGGTGACTGATACCAGACATATGCTACACATAATCAATAAATTGTAGGCAAAATCTGCATTCCTCCTGGAAACACAAGGTATTTTGTTGCCTGGATAGTATAGCAGTTATACAAGGTATTTTGTTGCCTGGATAGTATAGCAGTTATTTTCTTACTAGGTTTTCTATAAATTTCATGAAAAAAAACCAAGTTAAAAAACTCAAACCAAACAAGGAAACAAAGCACACTGAAAAAAAGGTTTAACTTTTTTTTTCGTTTGTTTGAAACCTTCTCATTCAAGAATCTTGATTTTTCTGAGACATTCTGGTCTACAAGTAACAGTATTTTTTAATGGTTTTTTTTTTTTTTTTCTGAGAAAAAAGATCTGGGGTAGCAATGTGGCTCTACCTTGCTTACAAACAAACATAGGTGCTCAGGTGCCGAGTGTAAAACATCTAAGTTTGGTGAACACAGACATTTTATGACTGCCAGATATTATGAACTTTATTTTCGCAGTATCTCTATCAGCCCAGCAGTGATCCCCTAATCTCAGACAGGAAATAGAAAGAACTAGAGAAGATCATGAGAAGGGTAACAGAAAGAGAAGAGCTTTGATTGGTTTCAATACAGGGAATAATTAAATAGACAAGAATGTTAGGCTGAAAAAGACATGACTGTAAAGTGATATGTTTTAAGTGTATAAAATCATGTGTTGCATGAATAAAATGAATAGGAAACAATTTTTCTTTGTTTCTTCAAAATAAAGAATAAAATAACAAAAGGATATTAGTAGGTGTCATGTTTGAAGCATATGAAGACAGATGCATAGTTTAACTGTTGAAATTTGTTGCATGATACAGACTTTGAGTTTTAACAAAATTAGATAAAAAAAAAAGCATAAAGTGCACCAAGCCCTATAAAAAATATCAGTACAAGTTTAGACAGCTGCTTTTGAATTAGTTACAATACTTTTATAATCAGAAATAAGAAATAGGTATTTTCGGGATAGCAATGACATAATTCTAAAACACCCCAACTCCACTGCCCCTTTACCCAGAAGCATCCAGTCCCTACTTGAGGTCTTCTGTAGCTCAGCCCTGTGCTTAGCTCTGCCTTCTGCAGGTCTTGAACAGATTACATTTTTCTAAAAGAACCTCAAACCGTCCCTGCTACCTTGCACTTTTTTTGTGATGAACTGAGCTGTCAATAGGAGCAGCAGCTACCACCATTCTTGCTGTGCTTATCCTGCACAGAGGCTGTAGGATTGTACTCAGCTGGGGATGGCACTGCCCAGCCAGTATTGGGTTCACCCTTGACTGCCAACTCTTGTTTGTGAGTAGCCCTACTCTTGCTGCTCCCCAACAGAAGGCTAAAATAGATATTAAGAATATCTTTTTTATTTTTCTAGATTTAGATGATGATGTTGTACATTGGGAAAATACATTTTCTTTAACCTTTAACCTTTTGTAACACATTTGACTGGAAATCTGGTGATGCTCCTTGCCAGACACAGGCAAGGCATCAGTCTAAACAGACTCTTGGTCACAACTGATACATTCTTGTGCTCTTCAGTAAGCAGAAGCTCCCTGGTATAATAGTCTGTGGTGCCTTTTTCAACAATGTCTATCCCAAATGTACATAATTTTGCTTCTGTAACATGAGAAATGACATAAGAGCAAAAATTTTACTAGACAGAACAATTCATTTTCTGTGCCCTCTAAACAAAATGTGCTTTGTACACTTGAAAATACCTTTTTGAATCCTTTAATTTCACTACAAAGGTACATGTTGGTCTCAATTGCATTTGGTCTCTTTTCTACTATGAGAAAGTGGTAGGGTCTCTATTTAAAGGAAAAAAAAAATAATACTGTAAGATACCAAATAGTCTGTTCACCAAAATGTCTCCTTTTTTTCATGACCTATCCAGTAACTGTAATTTCTGTATCAGTCAATGACATAAGGTTAAGTAGCAGGAAGAATTGTCCTTGTGAAACAGACCCATGAAACAGAATACTAAGAGATAAGATGCCAGCAACTTCCAGTTGAGTGGGAGAATAAGAAGTGTAGATAGGGTGTCAGTCTTTGTAAAGAAAAGAATAAAATCTCATGTCTTAGATTGATGGGATAAAAGACCTTGTATAACAGAGAAACAAAGTTCTCTATGTAAAACTGAAAGTTACTTATAGACTGTGTGTCAATCAGACCATTCTTCATAGCTGACAGTTCCTAAAGGAATTAGGAAAAAAACCTCTAATGTCACAGACAGAGTCTCTAAGAGCAAAAGGCTTCTCTTCAGATTCTTCAGTCTCAATAGAATTCTGATAGGTTTGACTGATCCTTCTGAACGTGTAAGTTTGACTTGGTCACCTACTAACATAGAAAAATCCTTTGATTCATATTATACGACTTGCAAAACTCGTGCTATTGAACAAACATTTCTAGTTTCATTAGAAGGAATGGTCAGAAGAAATGATCAATGGTCTGAAGAAAAAGAAAAATTCCATATTGGGTTGAAAAAAATCCCACCTTGTATAGTTAAGGTACATAAATGCATTTTGGATAAATTTCTGCCAGTAAGAGAATGGATGGAATTAGAGCTGTTGTCTGTATTTCTGTGTTTAGAAAGACAGTTCGATTTAATGAACATTTTTGTAGAATTTTATTTACAACTTGTTGAGTATGAAAATGAATTATCAGGTTGAGCATGAGACCATGAGCTCAGCAGTTTAGGAAATATTATTTTAATGGATTATCCAGGAGTGTGGAAATATTTATATAATACTAAATAATTATTACATTATTGATTGTCTCACTAGATATTAAAAAAAGGCACTCAGGTACTCTTTTTTGCTAATAATCACAAGAATTGTTGATATAGTGCCACTCTCCACTGAATGGAAATAATATTTTAAAAATAAATTTATCCTCATAGTCTAAGAAAGTTTATGGTTGGCATATTTCTCAAATATGTGGGTATTCATTAGTGTAAAAGAATAAGTTAGCTATCAAATAACATAATGCAATTATGATGTGGTCTTTTTTCTCTTTAAAATGCATGCCTTCTTGATTCCTATGGGATATTTTGCGTATATAATTTTGAAACAGCCTTCCACATAGCAACTCTTCAGGGACAAAAATCCTTTGATTTGTGCCTTTTGAATGGCAACTTTTAGTGGGGGAATGCTCAAAATACCCTGTATCTCCCTCTGCATTCCTTAGATGTCAAAGCGTTTTGTTTCCTTTGGAGAAGGTTTGCATCTTCAGAGTAGCTGAAGTAATTTCGGTTGACCCCAGGCATACATCACATAAAAAGAAGAGATTTTGAAAGGACATACAATTATAATAAAAACATGCAAATAAATGAAAACCCAGACACGTGGCATACGGAATAAATCTCAATCTTTGTTTCTTGTATTTTGTGCTTCTTTAGCTTATTGATTCTGTTTTCTAATATTGTTTTGCCATCTTTTCTCCGAGTGGTTAATATAATCAACTTCCTTCTTTTGACATAATAAGACATCTATATGTACAATTTAAATAACATCACAACATTTAGGTTTTCACTTGGTTCCTATAGAAACCTTTCTTGTCCATCCCTTCCAGAAAGAAAATGTGAAGGCAACTAGCTCTTGAAAGATTTTGCGCTGAAAAATTCTCACTTTTGCTATATCAGACTGCATATTATTGAAACCGGAGTACACACCTAGCCAAAGTCAAACCCTAATCCCTCTTCTTCCATTCTAAAATCATTCTGCCACTGCACAAATATTTCTATGTTGTTTTTCTTTCTGTATCTCACAGATGATTAATGAGTTTTTTCTTTCCCATCCATCCTTAGGTGCAGCTAGATCCTGAGGGTCTTGATCATGATTTTAAAATGGATTCCAATAAATTGAGACGTACAAGCTTATCGTACTGTATTTCATAATGTAAATCATAAATTATTATACTTAATTTTATTCCACAATTGATATTAATAGTTGACAGCTACCAGGATCATTGTCACAAAATGGGAAACTTTTCAATGTAAAATATTTCTCCCTCTACATCTCCTATAGTATTCTCATAGAAATTTGTTCAGAAAACTTTCAGCATATCTTTGGTGCCATATAATAGATAAGAATTTTGACCTTTATTTCAACAAAGCCAAATTTTGAGCCCTGTTGTTTTGTTATTGCCATATTTAAATAGACTTACCAAGAGTTGCCAAATGCCCACTTCAAGTTTCTTCCTCTCTTTTGTCAGCTGATGTGCTTATTGTAGGACTAAAAGAGTTACTCTGTGAGCTGCAATTTCTAATTCTTCCTGCAGAATTTTTTTAAACGTCCAAGACTTAAATAAAGATTGCTGAGGCAATTTTCAAGCACACGGAGAGCACTTAGACAAGCAGGTAAGAACAGTATCTGCAGTACTGTAATTCATATCTAAGATGGTATTTCATCAGTCAGAAAGGGATAGAGGGTAGGCTGATGACCTGATTCCTTTTATATTGCACTGGGTAAGCAATTGTTCTCAACTTTACCTTCACTAGAAGTGCTGAATGCTTAATACTTGTATTTGGAAATAATTGCATTCCTATTAGACATAATTTAGCTTTCTGTCACAGTAAAAAACCAA
>VZRN01004656.1:118551-138743 GCA_013397935.1 Dasyornis broadbenti | reverse complement strand
AACAACAACAAAAAAGAAAGTAATTTTTATGAAACAGAATTTATTTTTTGTAAGGAAAATCTCTTTTTGTCTGTTAATAAAGAATCACCAGGAAAAGGATCATGGAGTCACAAAAACCATAAGAAGGTCTTACAAATAATAAATATAAAGCAATAAAACAAGAAACAAAAAGGGAATTTCGAAGATGTGTAAAATATAGAAAATTATTACTTGTCAAAAAAAAAGGTAACAACTAGTCAGAAAAGCACAATTTAAATCAGCTCAAGAGATAGACATAAATATACAATACAAATTTATAAAATTTACTTCAAATTTTGATGTATATATATGAATAACTCAGAGCACAGCTCTCGGAAAGATGTGAGATAATGTGCTCCTTGTCCTTTAAGGAGATACACGTAGTTATTAACAGGATTTCTAAATTAATTTGTTTGAACTAGCACTGTATGAATATTTATCCTTGTCTTGTGCATCTAACTGAAGAAGACAGCATCCTGAAATTCAGCTAATGGGGAATGAAAATAATCCTGTGGAAGTATGAGATCCATATTTTCCTAATCAGGAAACATATATTAAAATGTCATACAATGCAAAATATGAGATTTTGAAAAATCCTACATAAATTTCCATAAGGATAAAGTTATCTAATAAAGCCCATTTTACATCAGATCCTATATCTTACAATTTTGATTTGACACGTTTTATACAAAACATATGAAATTTATGATAAGTGTCAGGAACAATACTGATAGGGTCAAATTGTAATCTGTCAAGTGTATTTGTAAAGATGAATAATAGAAAACCAGAAGAAAAAAGTATTATAATAGGTAAGATGCTTACTTACCCATAATGAAAACCTCCCCTAGCATTAACCAATATTTCTGTGATTTAGTTTGATTGTATCTAACAAAAGTTAACGTAATTTTAGGTTTAATGGAAATTTCCAATAGAAGAACTGAGAATGTCTGCCTGTCTAACAAGCTGTTCTCTAGAAGTAGCCCATATATTTGACATTAGGGTGATCCAGAATATTTAGATATAAATCTGGTAAAAATTAGTTAAATCGCACACATTGAACTTCCTTCAAAATCACAGAAATTTGCGCTGAGCTTCATTCAAATTTCACAAAATTCATGAATTATGTCACATGCAGGCATTAATTATCTAGTACTGGAACTGTTTGACCTGAAAAAGATACTGCTACACAGAACAAGGAAATCTTTGCTTTCTGAATGAAATACAATTAAATATATAATGGAGGCAACATATTTAATAAAAAAAAAATTATGATTACAACTTAACTTTCCTATAAAACTATTAAAGTAGTATTTAACAAACTTTTTTCATCCACATAATGTAATAAAGACAGGAGAAATGACTAACGATGTGTGAGATGGCAATGACGTATGTCTCCAACGAGAAACCAACTAAGATATATTTGAAGAGAGCTCTAAATTCAAATAGTGGTTAAAGAGAATGCATAGCAAATTATTTCTTCATCACTCAAGGGTACAGTCTACTTGTGTTTGCACAGAAGTCTAATGAGCAGTGAAAAATGATAACATATTGGGAATCCACAGCACTGAAGCATTGATTTATAAAAGCAATAAAACACACACCAAAAAAGTGCTATTGTTTGCTAATTCTTTTTTATGGTTACCAACAAATTCAGAACTTAGTGCAAGTGAACATGATGTTTCCTCCATTAGAAGAGTAAAGTTCAGCTGATGTCTCACAGGGCTCCCTGACCTGAGGGAAGAAGTTGTTATCTCAGTTAATTGAATTCTTTGGTGGGAATCCAACTAATTAGTCTTCTATTTCCTCACCAAAAGGAAAACAGCTCTCCTATCAGTGGATGAGAAATAGGGGGCAATGGAGGTGAGAGGATGTGACACCTAAAAGTCTAGGATAATCTGGAAATCTTCTCCTTTCCCTCAAAAAGCCAAACCTAACAAACTAAAAAATTCACAACAAACAAACAAAAAAATTCCACATTAAAGGAAAAAAAAAAGACAAAAAAACCCCCCAAAACTAACCACAAAGTCCTGAGTAATGAGTGCCCCAAATTAATTGAAATTTGCTGATTGTTTTAATGATGAAATAGAGGCTTGCAAATGATAATACATACAAAACTATAACTTTAGTGCAAAAGCCTAATAGAATTGATAACCTAGCAAAGATGTTGCAAACTGTCAAGTTAGACTCCTTCATGGATAATTGGGGAAGCTCTTTGTTGTATCATTTTGTTATACATGAAGTGTTGTCAATAAAATAGAGATTGATTGTCTTGGAATAGAGTATGCTGAAAGAAAGAGGATCCTGTGCAGAAATATCTGACTATCAGTCCACTTAACAGAAGCTTAGCATGCTGAAGAACATCTTGCATTGTTTGGATTCAATCCATCATTAAACATAAATGAGAGGAAGACTGAGATACACAAATGTGCAAATGCCACATGGATAGATATATTAAGGAATCTGTAACCATCTGGACTCAATATGGAACCTAAAATATGCCCATTTATCAACTTATAATTCCCATGCAACATATCACATCAGTATTTCAGAGCTGATTAAAAGTAAATTGTGTAGAATTTATCAAACTGAGTTCAGAAGCAATCCGTATACTTTTATTATGTACCATATATTCTTTAGAGTTTATTTTGTTCTCTTCTGCTAGAAATATGCAGCAATGATGGCCCTGGTCCTGCAGAGTTTTGTACACATGTTTTAGTTGCTTTAGGCATTAGTCTTACTAACTTTCATAGGACCATTCAAGCATTGAAATAAAACTTATGCATAAATGAAATTAAAAAAACATTTGCAATGAGTAAGTTTGAAAAAGAAGCATTTTAACATTGAACTCTCTCTGAAAGAATAACTCTCAAGGAACATGGAGATATCAAGAGCCCAGTTCAAAAGTTGTCGGTGACCGTTTGAATATTAAGATACGTCACATAATGAGATAACTTTGCCTAACTTCTGAAACTAGGAGAATGGAATGAGATGTCTATATACCTATTCCTCCAGTCTCCACCTCCTCATTGTGGTTGATTTTCCAGGTTTAAATTAGTTTTATTTAAACTAATTGAATTAGTGAATTAATTAACTGATTAAATTATGTTCAAGGCATAATTTCATCATAGTTTGTGCTTTACCAAGTAGATACTGAATAATGGCTTTAACCCAGTCTATATGAAAGTGTATTCTGTAATAGAAGTGTAGAATTACACTTGCAGTAGAAGTTTCATTGAACAACATGAGACCATGGGACAAATATCTAAAACTACACTTTGGAAGGAGAATTACATAAGCAAAAATAAAGTTCGAGAAGAAGAGAGTGAAAATCTTTACTGTTTATAAAGTATTAAAATTGAAACAGATTTCTAGCAATCTGCATGTCAGAGTTCTATATAGAGCAACTTCTATGTCATAATTAGATGCAGAAATATAAATGTCAAAGTACAGACTAAATAAAGTAAAAAAAAATAAAATAATTTCTTTTTAAAATGTTTTTAGGCAAAACCAAATGTCTTCGCATAGTTTTAAATGGTGAAGGGTATAAGAGAAATTGAAACAACCTGGATAGTTGTTTAAAGCAAATGATTAACAATAATAAAAAAGAGGAAACCGTGTAAAAACTTCCTAGAAGTAAAAAGGCATCTAATGACAGCAACAATGTAGAAGTCATAATTTCATCTAAATAATAATGGTATGAGGATGGCATCCATTCCAGGAAAAGTGTTAATGGCAGGGAGGAATGACCAGCTGCTATTCTGAAGCAAGCTTTGTTTCATATGAAAATAAATTATTCCTCTAAATACAGGGCTGTAAAGAAAGGCACACTAGCTAGATTTTCTTCTGTGGAGCTTTATATTGAAGCAGATTTTCATCCAGTTTAGAACAAGGCTGCAATTTTTCTCTAGTAATGCAAAACCTGCAGTGCCAGTCAAGTACTGTACTTAGAGAGTTCCTGTTGACTGACAGCTTTTAAACCAATAGTAAATTGCCCAAGGAGCTACTGAGACATCAAACCTCATCAGAATGCATCAACTCTCATCAAGAATGCCAGTTCGGAGTTCCAGAGGGTTACCTTGTTCTTACTGTTTAACAAGAATAAGAAAGCACTGCCATAGCACTATCACACAAGCTAATTTTTCTGAGTTCATTTAATTCTTTTTCCTTTTCAGCTTCTCAGTTCCACTGGTCACTTCTCCTTTAGAATGTCTTTCATGCCTTTAATCACTGTAAGCAATAGTAATAGTTCTCTAGCAGACAGAGTAGCTGGGCAACTGATTTAGATGTATATTTTCCCTGCATAACCAAATAGCTGGCAATAAAATGGAGCATATTTTACTCCCAAATACAACACTATGAACCAAAGTCCTTGCACTTAAATTATCGTTGATCAGCTGTCACTAGCGGGGTCCACAGGGCTCCATCATGAGGCCTGTGCTCATCAACATCTTTGTAAACGACCTGGACACAAGGCTGGAAGGGATACTGAGCAAGTTTTCTGATGATACTAAAGTGGGAGTAGCTGTTAACTCCCTGAAGGCAGAGAGGTCCTGTAGAGAGCCTCTGAGAAATTAGAGGTCTGGGCAGTCACCAACTGTATGAAGTTTAACAAAGATAAGTGCCAGATCCTGTACCTGGAATGGGGCAACCCTGGATGTCTGTATAGACTGAGTGGTGATAGCTGGAAAGCAGTGCCGTGGAAAGCGACCTGAGGGTCCTGCTTGATGGCAGATTGAATATGCCCTGGCAGCCAGGAGGACCACTTATGTCCTGGGGTGCATCAGGCACAGCATTGCAGCTGGGCAAGGGAGGGGATTGTCCTGCTCTGCTCTGCTCTGCACTGGGGCAGTCTCAGCTCAAGCCCTGGGGACAGTTTTGGGCACCACAATGTAAGAAGGATATAAAAGCTAGTAGAGAGCATTCAAAGGAGGGCTATAAAGATGGTTCTATCCAAAGGATGACTATAAACCTAGAGGGGAAAACATATGAGGAGCACCTACGGTCACTTGGTCTGTTCAACCTGGAGAAGAGGAGACTGGGGCAAGATCCTATCACAGCCTACAGCTTCTTCAGACGGAGGCAGAGGGGCAGACACTGATCTCTTTTCTGTGGTGACCAGTGACAGGACCTGAGGGAAGTGCATGAAGTTCTGCCAGGGGAAGTTTAGGTTGGATATTAAGAGAAAATTCTTCACCCAGAGGGTGGTTGAGAACTGGAACAGGCTCCCCAGGGAAGTGGTCACAGCACCAAACCTGACAGAGCTCAAGAAACATTTGGGCGATGCTCTCAGGCACATGGTGTGATTTTTGGGGTTGTCCTGTGCTGAGCCAGGAGTTGGAATTGATGACCCCTGTTGTTCCTTTCCAGTACAGGGTATTCTATGACCCTATGAGTCTTACGGCTTTTTTTTCCATTGGTTGCCATAACTGGCATGTTGACATTCTGTGGTGCCAGCAGAGTAAAGATCATACATGCTTATGTACAATATTCTGAGCTGAACTTTTAAGTCAGATTTATCAGGAAATGAACAACAAAGAACATATTTTGAGCATTTATTTTATTTAGTCTATCACTAGTATCACTAGTAATTCATGCTTTTTATGAAAGCCAAATTATTAGTTTAGGTTCCATAGAGAGGCACAGAGAAACATATTCAGGTAGGAGTGGGATCCAATATATTGAGAAAAGAACTGATGGATCTGTTCTTGAGGAAAGAATGAAAACATCAGTCTTGGGTAGACAGAGCAGTAGTGCACCTCTGAGATTTTTAGCCCTACAAGACACACGACCCTTTTTCAGATTTCAGTTAACTAACCTTCTTTCAAAATTGATGGACATATCCAATGAATTCAGTCCAAAGAGGAGGTGGTATAAATAATTTTCTTCCTAATCCCTTCATATCCTCTTTCATCAGTTCCTTTGCATTTCAGTGATTACACTGCTTGTCTAAAGAGACAAGTTCAATTACCTTCTTTATCTCAGAGGATCAGGATCTGTCTCTTCCATTATAATTCCCCATCCATAAAGTTATAGGTATTTTGGAAAAAAATCAAAATACTTTTTCTTTTTCCAGAAATCTCTTATTTTTGCATGAAATAGCTGAATATTAATTGACCCCTAAAGAAAAAGAAGAAATAACCTTTCATACCTCGGAAAGCGGAACCACTAGTGGGCAGAGATGCATTTCTCCTTATTTCCTTTATTTCACAAATATGGAACATTTTGTATTCAGTATATATTTTATTGTCTTCCATAAATTCAATTTGTGAGTTCAACCACAACATTTTCCAAATGTGCAAATAATCCACCAATAAATTGACAGTAGCACTATAAAGAGAAGCTATATTGTTCATATCCAGGTCTTACATGCCAAAAAGGTAAAAAAGACTCAGTCCTGTTCACACATTTGTGATTGAAATGTGTTTCTTCCCTATTTTTTTCTTTTTTTTTTCTACAGTAAATATTCTGTGATACAACTCTAATGACCAAATTATCATATCAAAGAAAACAACTGTGGCAAAAGGCACTGATAGGTATCTTTTTTAACTGCATGGGAGAAGTCAAACTTTAAAGAACACCCTTATCCCAAATTATTTTTTTCCTCAGGGATTTGAGAATTCACTCTATTGAACAATGTAGAAAACTTGACACAGTTTTTAAAGAAACAAGAGATTTTCAGTTTGATAACCAGACTGGTCAGAAATAATACATTTTTTGTTCTCTCTAAACCACTTTTCAGATATTGACCTAATCTGGAAAAGAAGTATCTCCAAGAGTGATTTGGCAAGGCCATGTCTTGACACAGGTAAGACAATGAGAGAAGTGCTCTCAAGTCCTTGATAGAGAAAGGAGGATAATTATGAAATACTTATGGATTACTCCAAACTCTTCAATAGTTCTTTTGCTACAGATTAATCTAACTTTTTTCTTCTTTTATTATTGTAAAGGATGTGACATATTCATTAAATGTTAGAGGCCGCTGGGAAATTTTGAGGGACATAGTGAACACTTTGTAAGATTTTCATAGCATCTTCCTCTGCTGGCTCAGTGATTTTCTATTCTCTTCATTAGCTTGCTATTGTCTTAAAATTCCAGGTACCTTAATGTCCTCTTTGCTACCCTGTTGCATGGTATTGTCACTGCTAGCAGCATGGGGAAGACATTGAACTGAATTTGTGCAGCCTCAGGACTAAGGCTTGTCAAGCCTGTTTTCTCTTAGCTCTTTTTGACCTTCCTTAGCGATTTGGTTTAGATGTAAGAGCAATTTTTGTAACTAACTGGGAGACTGGCTAATTTGTTTATCTTTGTATGACATTTCCATGACTTTTAAAATCTGGAGGGAAAAATAGACCTGGTGTGACAGCACAGGCTTTGAGAAGTAGAGACAGAGAATGCTCCTAGAGGAACATAGCTTCGTGAGGACAGGGGAGGGAACACAGGCCCTGGAACCAGAGAGCCACATCTATCAACAACTCAGTAGGTGCCAAAGAATATCAAACATAGAGCTAGACAAAACTGGTTCTTGACTAGACACCAGTAAAAAGCCATTATTTAAAGTAAAACCAGGTGTAATGTGAAGATGTAGACCAACATAAGGCATAAAAGCATGTAAGTAGACATGTAAAAATGACCATGAGTAGAAAAAGGATGAAGAAATTATCAATACTAGCACCATATTATCTCAGTGAAGAACACCAAAGGCTGACCACCAACCGTGACATCCCTACCACCACAGGAATGAAAGCACCAAGCTTAAGATCCGGAAACAGAAGGTGAAGAGCCAGCACATCTCCAGGCAATAGAGTAGAAGCTAGGGAGTGAACATATAAGAGTTCTACTTCTGTTATTAGCACTGAAAGATTTTCTGCATAAAATTATTGTTTCTTTTCCTGCTGTCATGATTTAGGAATGATACTCCCCCATTTTGTGCTCCCACCAAGACTCTAAACCATGTGCCACTCCCTCACTTCCCCCTCCCCTTCTTCATCCCTGCTGTGTCAGGTTGGAGAGAAGTGGAGGGACGAAAGGTAAAGATCACAGGTTGAGACAAGAGCAATTTACAACAATGAGATAAGAAAACAAACAGTAACAGCAAAAATACTAATGACAGAGTGTACAGGAAAGAGGCAAATGATTCCCTCAGAGACTCCACAAGGATAGACAATACCTGACCTCTCCTTCAGCCATGCTACACCAACCTGGAAGCCAGCCCTTCCTGCGTCCCCAAAAATGTTGTGGGTTGGTATAGAATAACCTCTAGGTCCTAGTCATAGTCCTCCCATCTACTGCAAAAATTAACCCTGTCCTGGTCAGGACCAGAACACCTGCAATAATTAGACCTAGACTAAGTTGGTTAGACTGCTAAGATTTCAATTATACCATCAATAAGCTCCTGGCTTTAAATACAAATGCTTTGATTGTTCCTTAAACCTATGAGGTTAGATGTTTTGGATGTAGACATAGCTAAGTCATTATTACAGTCATTGCCACCATGTAGAATGAGTTTGACTCCCCTGCATTGGAAGAAGATATGCACGAAGAGGCTGCATTGACTTAAACCTGCAGTGAATTTGTCCCACAGGATATGTTTAAATTAATTCTGCTGGATTTTTTTTTAATGAACTATTCATAAAATGTTATGAACAACTTTCATAATTGCCTGGAATTTCTGTTGAAATAATGTACAGCAGTAGATTCAAAGCACTGCTGGACTTTTCCAGTCTAATAATATCTGTCAGAATTATTGCCTAGAGTGATACTGAAAAGGAAGAGAAGTTAGATAGAGGATGAAAAAACCTGTCTACAGGGTGAGAAAGAATTTATATTATTATTTTGTATTTTTCTTTGTCCTTTTCCTTTCTGTATATATTTGTCTGCCTGTGATTTTTTTGCAGTAAGTCCTGTAGAAATAAAAACAAGATGATGCACATGAGGGTTCATTCTAATAAAATTGTGAAGAGATCATATTTTGTTCTATTCATTTCTATTTCCTACTAAAAGAAACAAGGTATTAATGTCAAAATAAATGCTATTCCATTTAATAGACTAAAAGTCAAAACACATCTCTACATTTCAGTAGCTCAGAATACTGCCTGTTAGCACAAAATATCAAGATAAAAGTAATCAGAATAATTATCAAAATCTTCATGGGGTTCCCCGAGGCACTAGCAGGCAATAAGATTTAGGTTGCTAGAGTTCCACCCACTCTACTTACCTACCTACTTTATGGCAATAACAGACAAATGAAAGCCTAATCAAGACTGCATTGAAATCATTATTTTACATAAATGTTTAAATCTTTTCAGGGTAAAGTATAGTTCACTGAAGACTGTACATGTTTACATGTCCAATAAGACATAAATCATAAGTACTGATCTTCCTCTGAAACCATAGACTCATAAATAGAATTACAGTATGGATATTTGGAGAAAAAAAAGTGATCACTCATTTCTGATGCTGATCTCTCTCTCTCTTCTGCTAGCCCCTCGCATTTGTATTCTTTGGTACCTCTTAGACACTGAGGCACAACAAAAGGCAGTATTATACTGCTTACCATCTAACTGATGGTCGACTATTTAGATCTTTCTATCAGAAAATAAAATTTCCAGCATTTTTTCTGGAAAAACATATACTTTTTTCAAGGACCAAACCCTTGCACCCAAACATTCACACTTGAGTGAAGATATATGTGTTTTTTACCACCACACTTAGGGATCCCTAAAAGCTACCCGATTGTAATATCAGCCTAAAACTTAAGACACAGAGCATCAAATTAAACATTGCACTTGGTTAGGCTTAGTTACAGTTTTCATCAGATTATGGAAACAAATCCAAAAGGACTCAAACCAAAGTAGAGACTGTATTCTCTTTCTTGATTTTGATGTTGAGGAAAAGGTCTGATTGCAGTTATTCTCAGACCTGGCATCACACATAAATCTCTGGTTCATACAGCCAGGAAAGGCATCATGGAACTGTATTTGAAGGCAAGGTTAGAAATAAGCTTAAAAATATGGTTACATGGGCCTTTCAGTGTTACCCAAAACTTTAAGAGATTTTTTTTTTTTCCCATCCAATTCCTGACAAAATCAAATAACTAATATCATCATAATGATACATATCTTAACATTTTTTAAAGGAAAAAAAAAATTGTTGGATTAACATAAAAATAAAATTTTACTTAAAACCATGTTTCCAAAATGTGTTTTCAAATGTATGTTCCCTTATGGGATATGAACAGTAGCATAGAACATTCCGAAAGGGAACTCTGATGTTCTTCACAGCTTAATCTTTTACTAGAAAAATAAAAGCAAACCCAAAGGACGATGTGTTTGCAAAAGAAGCTTTTGAAATTCAAATGATAAAGTGCTATCTAGAGAGACATTTGCCTAAGAAAGTAAAGGGCCAGATGCCACAATTCTGAGCCGTGAAATATCCAGATTATTTCATGTGTTGCAGAAACTGAGAAAGAGATTGTACAGTTTAGCATTATTAATTATTTCACTCATTTTCAGAGTATGTAATAAAGGCAAAGACTCCTACTAGAAAGTTTATTTCTCAAAGTGGTTGTTTTGGTGGGGAGGAGGCATGAAAAAGTAGAGGAAGAACGTGTGAACATATATAAATTAAGATCCATAAGCCTGAAATACAGCAAGATGGGGTTGCAATGAGGGCTTTATTGGCTCCCCTAACTGCAAGCAGAGATAAAAATACTTCTTTTTCTGGAAAAGTTTAAGATATGCAGATGGATTTCAATAAGACTGAGGTATAAGAGGGAATAAAAATTGACTAAATATACTTTTACCCCAATAATGATGGAAATATTTTGAAAAAAAACCCAAAACTTTTGAAATTGTCTAAACTCAAATAAAAGCAATGAAAAACCCACAGGTTTTTTCAATTAAAAATATGAACACATTAATGAGCCATCTAAATAACAGCTGAGCAATCACTCTAGTGCCAGATCTGGGTTTTCTGTAGAGAGAGAACTTTTGCTGCTTGCGCTATTAAACACAGATACCAACAAATAGCTATGCTATTCTCTTTCAGTGCAAAGTACTATAAAAGTGATAGAGATAACTGAGCCGCCAAACAAACAGCCCAGATGCTTTTCATCTACTTACAAGTTAAATATTCAAATATGTTTATATTTGAATAATTACTTAGTTATGAACATTATATCTTCATCCATTTCTCTCAAATATCCTGGACTTCAAAACTGATCATTTTGTCAGCTGTACAGTATTCTTTTTTATCTATTTAACTGTATTTTCTTGTTTCGTTCAGTCTCACTATTCCTTATTTTATGCACTGAAAACAAGTATTAGATCTGCACCACAAAGAGTATTGATTCATAGTTTCAAAGAAAATTAAGAACAATTTCAGGCTAACAAAGCAGAAAGAATTTGAGGGAATCTGTTATAGGCAACCAAACCAGGATGAAGAGGCAGGTGAAGAATTCTATAGGCGGCTGGCTGACATTTCATGATCGCTAACTCTTGGTCTTGTGAGAGGCTTTAACCTGCCAGATGCCTGCTGGCATCTTAACACAGCAGAGAGTAGACAGTCTAAGAGGTTCTCGGAGTGAGTGTAAGATAACTCCTTGACACATCTCCTGAGAGAGCCTACCAGGGGCAGTGCCCAGCTAGACTTGCTGTTTATGAACAGAAAAGGGCTGGTGGGAGATGCTGTGGTGAGAGGCCAACTTGGGCACAGTGAGCAAGAAATTATAGTTTTTGATTCTTGATGAAGTAAGGAAGGGAGTCAACAAAGCCTTTACCTTGGGCTTCCAGAGGCCACACTTTGGCCCGTTCAGGAGAATCCCTTGGGAAACTATAACTAATTAAAAAAAGGAGTCCAGGAAATCTGGACAGACTTAAAGAAGAAAATCTTAAAGGTGCAGGAATAAGCTTTCCTTATGTGTTAAAAGACAAACCATCAGAGAAGACCAAGCTGGTTGAACGGGGAGGTTTTGCTGGAACTCAGGGAAAAATAGAGAGATTATGACCTTTGAAAAAAGAGGCAGACAGCTCAGGAAGAGTACAAATATGTTGGTAGGTCATGTAGAGAGAAAATTAGCAATGCAAAAGCACAGCTAGAACTCAATCTTGGCACTACTGTGAAAGACAATAAAATGTGGTTTTATAAATACATTAACAACAAAAATAAGGCCAATGAAAATTCTCGTCCTTTATTGGACTCAGGGGGAAACATTGTAACCAGGGATGTTGAAAAGACTTAGGCACTTAATGCCTTCTTTGCCTCACCCTTTAAGAGAAAGACCAGCTATCCTCTGGGCAACAAGTCCCCTGAGCTGGTAGACAGGGAGAGAGAGCAGAACAGACCCACTGCAATGCAGATGAAAGTAGTTAATGACCTGCTGTGTCATTTAGGACACTCACAAGTCTATGGAGCCAAATAAGAATCACTTGAGGGTACTGAGGGAGCTGGTGGGAGGGTCACCAAGGCACACTCCATTATTTATCACACAGCACCTACAGGACAACCAGAGGATCAGGCTCAGCCATCATGGATTTAGGAAAGCCAGGTCTTACTTTACCAACCTGATCTTCTATGACCAGGTGACCCACATATTTGCCGATGACACCAGTTTGGGTGGGATTTTTGATCTACTGGAGGGTAGGAGGTCTCTGCAGAAGGACCTGGACAGTCTGGATTGGTGGACCAAGGCCACAGGTATGAAGTTCAACAATGCAAAGTGCTGGGTCCTGCACTTTGACTACAACGACCCCTGCAGAGCTACCGATTGGGCAAAGAGTGGCTGGAAAGGGGCCTAGCAGGGATTGCTGGTCAACAATCACCTCAGCATGAGCCAGCACATGCCCAGGTGGCCAAGAAGGACAATGGCATCTTGCCTTGTATCAACAATAGCATGGCCAGCAGGACCAGAGAAATTATTGTCCCTCTGCACTTGGCTCTAGTGAGGCCACACTTCAAGTCCTGTGTCCAGTTCTGGGCCCTTCACTACAAGAAAGACATTGAGTGGCTTTGGCGTGTCCAAAGTAAGGCAACAAGGCTGGTGAAGGTCTACAGAGGGAGTCATATGAGGAGGGGCTGAGGCAGCTGGGGTTGTTTATCGTGGAGAAAAGGAGACTCAAAGGAAACCTTGTCATTCTCTACAACTGCCTATAAGGAGGCTGTAGCCAGGTGGGGGTCAGCCTCTTCTCTCAGGCAAGTAGTGACAAGAGGAAATGGCCTCAAGCTGCACCAGGAGAGGTTCAAGTTGAATGTCAGAAAGAATTTCTTCACTGAAAGGGTGGTCAAACATTGGAAAGAGCTACCCAGAGAAGTGGTGGAGTCACCATCATTGAAATTGTTCAAGAAACAACTGGATGTGTCACTTGAATAAAACCGGAGTGCTATGGTTTAGTTGACAAGGTAGTGTTTGATCAAAATCTGGACTCAATGATCTTAGGGTTATTTCCCAACCTTAAAGATTCTATGATTCTTTGACTCAGAGGAACTTTATCGAACTCTGCTGAGAGAAAAAGAGCCATTGCTAAATAGACACAGTACAGAAAACACTTAGTTGTAGCTGATACTGAAAAGTCTATAACATATTGAAATAAACATAAGTAGAATTTGGTTTTCCTAAATTTATGTATCTGTCGAGTAGTTTGCTACATGAAAACCCTGTCACTATGCTCCAATTATAATCTCTGGGGAGCTAATCAATAGAGGTTATGCAGGTTTTGATGCAATTTATTTGATTAAATGAAGGGATCTATAATTAAATGACATTAATTACTTGTATTTTCCTTTGATTTTAATTACTAGATTTCCAGTAACTATAAAAGAACGGTCACTGAGGCATTTGTCTATAGTTAGATAAAATGAAACTCCCCCGAGATTAGATAGATAGATAGATACACACATATAAAAATTATGCATGTATATACGAAAGAAAGTTCAAGAACAGTGTGAGCTGGCATAGCTATCTTAGGCTGGCTTACTCTGAGAAATAGGTAAAACAGAAAAAGTCATCATGGTACACATTTCAGTACAGTGTAGTAAGCAGAATATATTCCTAGGATTACCAGTTAACTTGTAGTATGGTATAAAATTTATTTTTTACCTTCATTGATCAATATGTGAAACTTAAGATGAATATATCTATCCAATTGCATGTCTTCATGTCCATTCTCATTTTAACATTTTTAGAATGGTGTCTTTTTTTCTTATTGCTTTATTAAGTTATGGAAATATCTATTGAAACAATAGCTTCACAAATTCATGGGTCTACCTTTTCTACCATTTTGACATGGTGTTTAGTTGCTAAAATGATGATACAAAACCCAGTTGAATATATTAGTTAAATCTCAAATTTGTTCTTGTACTGTAAAAAGACAAGGCAGTTGAGGGATATTTTTAATATAAGTGGAAGAACTACTAATGGGTTGACCTTTTCCATATGTTCAGAAAGTAATTGGGCAGATAGAAAAGCTCATGACTTTTTAAAAAATTGATATCATTATTTTTATTATATTTAGAAAATAGCAGATGTTGTGGACTTTTCATTTACCTTCTGGGTATTCAGGCTTTAGTATTACTGGCCTCAAGCTTTTGCTCTTTATCATATGAATAGGCTTTTAAAAGTATAAATTGATCTTTCTACACACTGAAATTATCTCAGAACCTGACTTGAGGAGATGCACTAGCTTCAAGATGAAGAAAAATGTGAGGGTGACAATACAGCTATGGAGTTCAAATCTATGGGATTTCAGTGGCTTAACCTGACTGCTTTAACCTACTGATATGAGAATTGGCACAGGTTCTGAAGTCTCAGAATTTTACAGAAACCTGTATTGTGCTGTGCTAAACATTTCAGTGAGTATAATTTGACAATCTCATCCTAGGACTGGTGTTCAAAAATCTTGGACTCCATAGGCATCTTATGAAGAAAATTCAGAATAAAATGAGCAAGGTGATTGTTCAGAATGCTGTCAGTTTGGGTGGGGCAGGGGGGAGTGGATGTGCTTTTGAACAAGAGGGTGGCAGGCTCACTTTAATGTGGGTGGTTTCAGTTTAACACTGAATTTACTTTTTTCCAATTATTTGATATTACACAATATTTTCATTTATAAGAGTGATACTGTAGTGTACTGAAGTCACAATGAAAGTGAAAATTGCACTTAGCGGAGCATGCCAGCTTAAATATAAATGTGATTCTTGGTACTGATATCTATATCAGTCAGATCACTGTCATGTCCCCTGTCTCAACACATGGCTTGAAGCAAGCTCAAGCCTATTGTTCTCTTCCAATGCCTTTTGTTAAAGATTTTTTTATTAAAACAATTTAGAGTAAAAAATTTACACAAGCAGGTATTCCCTTCAACTAATGTAGCTATCCATAAGTAGTAAAGGATGCCCTTTGTGTTAGTCCTTCTTTCTTTGCTGCAGGAGTAGTCAGTCCACTCATTCTTCCCTAAGCTTCATAAGCATGCTGCCCTTGCCCTTCATCTCTGACTTTTCTGTCATTGTAGTTGATTGGTCACAAACAGCCATAGAATCCAATAGGGAACAGACGAAATTAATGAATCACTGGTATTCCTATTTTCATGGATGGTGACACCAGTCTGCACTCTCTATTATATAATATTATCCTAAAGTAGTAACTCATTATATTACTGCTTTGAATACTACATAATATATTGTAGTGAAAGCAATGAGACTCACAAAAGAGGAGGTGCTTAAGCAGCTAAGCAATTTTTCTTCCAACATTCTGTTTGAGTAAAATACCTATAGACTGCCTGAAGCGTGCTTATGCACTTTAATCGCTTAGTGAATGTCAGTCTTACTGGCTTTTCTGAGAATGTCACAAATTAGCAGGTTTCTAAGTCAGCCGGACATGGGAAATGAAATATCTGAATCTGCAAGTCTTCTACAAACTCTCAAAAGGTTGGTGAGCTCTGATATTAGCCTTTTCTGAAACATGAGCTTCAAGGAGGTAATGTTGGAAATAGAGTAAACTCAGATATTCTAGGTAAGGAATATTACTAGAGAGGCTGAAAACACTATTCCTTTTCCCCTCTCTTTTCTTGGGGTAGTCCTGTCTTACTGCAGCAAACTTCATCAATTAGCAGTGCTTGGGAATACCAGTTTGGTTCAGGAATCCTCAGATGTTTCCTATCTGTCTGTGAAGTGAAATGGGGAGTTAAATTCACTGGATGGAGAATTTTACTAATACAGATAATTTGAATAGTAAAAGTATAAATTAGAAACGAATTGAATTTCCATGTATGCAATTATAAGTACTTACCACACTTTATAAACTTCTTTAGTATATATTGTACAAAACTTAGAGTTTTTAAAACAGAACATATGTAACTGTCATCTAAAATTTATTTCTGTGAAAGAGGGAGTTATTACTAATCCAGCAGAGATCAAAACAGGCTTATCAACTGACTTTTCAACATATATGCCCACCAGTTTCCATTCCCAGCTCCTCCAAGAAACGTCATAGTTTAATGTATGTATTTAGGAATCATATGTATGTATTTAGGAAATGTATTTACTACTCTGACTAAAAACATTATTTCAAAATTACTATCTTATGTAACATAGTGAATAATAGGCATTATTCATTCAGCAGATGAGGAAATACTACTAGAACAATATTTTTGTGTAAAAATTAATACTTACTGAAATAAGTACAAAGAAATATACAGAACAGATAAATAATAAGTTGCAGATTTACTCCTTTCCCCCCCCTCCTTTCTAGAGCACTATCGCTTGTCAGAAAGATTCATCAAAAAGAATTAAGGATTGTGTTCTCTCAGTCCTCCCCTCAAAAAAGGAAAGATATTTTTTCCTAACCAGTCCTAGAGCATTCGCTGTCAACAGCTCATTCCTATGCACTGCACAGAAGATTTGCAAGCTTAAAATGGGATTCCCTACTCAAACAGGAACTCAACCAAGTTGGATGCTACTGAAATGTCAAGTGGCACAAATGGCTGGCTCACAGAGATAAGCACTAGTATGTGGCCAGCTGCACCTGTTTATTCATTTTGGATCCCCAGTGTGCTAATTGTCTAATATTTTGCTAAGGAATCAAGAAACTTATTTCAAATTTTTTACTCTGTATGGTGCTGTGCAGGATTTTACTTCAGACTGAGTGCTGTATTTTCCATGTAGAGTATTCCTCCCAGAGTATTTTTCCAGTGTTTCTTTTATTAGTATAAATAATTTAAAAACTTACAGTACAAGAAAAAATTATACATCATCTCACTGCTTAGGGAACCTATAGGAAATGTGAGTCTTTTCTTCAATAAGTTTTGTAACATCATGTATGCATGCATTTTTCTTCTCCCAAAACCCCAAAGTATCTTTGTGACTAAAGCTAAGCAGTCTTCAGACACTTTATTTGCATTCATTTTATTCATATTTTAGCTTTAGGAAGAATTTTAACCTCCTTATTAGATTAGCCTTGTGGAGGAAAGGTATTTCAATTTTTGTTCATCAGTGAAGGGAGACTGTGATGGTGAGTTTAAAAACTTTATTTTACTACCTTAGCAATTACCCAGTGTACATAATCATTCAACAGCATTACAGTTGTAGTGGGATCCTTGACATTTGGTCAAGCAGTGATGTCTGCTGTTTAGGACATGTAAGGTCCTCTTACAGTTCTGGCCATTTGGCCACTACTCATGGGGTCAGGATGGGATTGGGAACTGCAGAGCAAACATGCCAGCTGCAGACCTAGAGGTACACCATATTTCCACAGTACGTACTCTTCACAGAAAATGAGAGAAAACCCGAGGAAACAACAGCAGTTGAAGTGGAAAAGGGCTTGTGTTTTTCATGTACTTGATGGACAAAAATGAAGAGCAAAGAGGTGGCAAATTTGTATCAACCAACATGATTAAAAAGCACATATTCTGTTCTGGATAAATGACTGCCAGATAAAATATCATCTCCACCTAATAAAGTGAGAATTTAGTTAACCTACCAGCTATCACTACTCTCTTATCTTTAGTTTTGTGATATTCACAACAATGACTATGTTTTCAATGCACTATGAAAAAATAAAATCCAACCATCTTAGCTTTGCACCCTCTAATTTTAGTTTTGACAGAAATAAAAGATTTGAGGTTATTTTACAGTCAATGAAGTGATCAGATTTTCTTCATGACACACTTAACAGAGAGTTCTGTTGAGTAAGGTGCCATTAACATACATTTACTCTGAAAGAAATGACTCATTTAATTTTTTACTTCCCTTAGTAAGAAATTTGCATGGGGACCATTGAACAACCAACTATCTCTAAGTCATATCTCTAAGTCTTTTCAATATCTCCAACAATGGTGACTTGATCACTTCCCTTGGCAGCCTGTTCCAATTCTTGATAACACTTTCAGTAAACAATTATTTCCTAACATATAATTTAAATGTCTCCTGGATAAACTAGAGGACATTTCTTCTCATCCTAGATGCTTCGTGCTTATCTAAAATTAATATTTGTAAACCACAGAGCATTTTAAGGCACATATCCCTTTAAATCTTTATCAAAATTACAATGATCTTGATCTCTTTAATTGTCACAGTTGTCAAAGAAAAACAAATCAGAGAAATTTTAAAGAAAAAGAAGAAAAATTAAGTGTCTGTAATGCAATGAGGTTTCACTCCAAAGTAATCATCAATGTGGCACCCAAGAGAACAAGCTGACTGACTGGAAAGAGACTATTTACAAGACAAGACAAGGGGGAATGAGGAAATGGTTCTAAACTGACAGAGAGTAGGTTTAGATTAGATATTAGGAAGAAAATCTTCACTTGTGAAGGTGGTGAGGCACTCAAATAGGTTGCCCAAAAACGCCGTAGGTGCCCTATCCCTGGCAGTGTTCAAGGCCAGGTTGGATGAGACTCTGAGCAAACTGGTCTATGGGAAAATGTCCCAGCCCATGGCAGGGGGGTTGGCACTTGATGATCTTAAAGTCCCTTCCAACACAGGCCCTTCTACAATTCCATAATTACTATAAGAGTTTTTATCTTTCAGTTGTGAGACTACAGTTGTTAGCAGACACCTCTTCAAAGGTGTTTTGTCAAAGGGCAACCATCTCATAGCATAAAACTTTCTTTCACTTTGATGTGGTCATTAATACAGAGATTCAAGTCATTTAACACTAAGTAAGAGAGAGTAGGTAATAAAATCCACAGCAACAAAATCATAACAATTCAGTGAGAAAATTTTTCAACACTTTAAGACTAGGAAAGAAAATCTTAGAGACAGAACCAGAACGGCAAGAGATATAAAGCAATCTGATATTTTCAATAGCTCTATTTCAAGCATGATGTTCTCACTAGGACAGAGATGTTGTTCAACAGTGTTGGAAATGAGGAAGCACATAAATGTTGGATGCACTAAAATTGAAAGTACATTACAAGTTGCTTTTCATCTTCACTGCATGGGCAATGATGTAGAAGACGTGATTCACTGACTGAAAATAAGTGGCAGAGATGAAGATGTCCTTGAAAATGCCCTTAGTATTCTAGCTGACCTTTTCTCTCTAGGAAATAATATGGTTTATGAAACATTTCTCTTCAGGCAGGGCAGATGAAAGGAAATGAAAAGCTGACCAGTTTTCCTGCCAGATCGTACCAATTGGCATGCACACAGAGTGTATTGAGCTGGATCCTTCAATCAAAATGTAAATCGTGTGTCATTACTTATTATCCAGGCTCTGAGCAAGCTCTCTGCAAGCCAAAACTCATGGCTGACAGATTTTTGAACACTAAATGGGTAGTGATACCAGCAGAGATACAGACTCAACACAGGAAAACTGATGTGCAATTTATTAGCATACCAAAAGGAAATGAGACCATATTCCAAGTAAACCAAGCCTCATAAAATCGTGTGGATATTGAGATAGTTATAGAAGCTGAATCAGATATCCTACACTGGAAGAGCCATTCCACTTACAAAGCTTTGATAGTAGTTGTTGTGGTTTGACCCTGGCCAAATGCCAGGCACTCCCAAATTTACACACCCACACCCAGGGCTCATGAGTTGAGATAAGGAACCCTGGGAGAAGACTCACTCAAATAGGCAAAACAGGACTAACTTAGGTTGCAAAGTGATCTAATTTATTGCTAACAGAGTCAGTGGAGTAAATGAGAAGTAAAATAAACCCTTCAAGGCCACCGTTTCTACACTCGCCG
>VZRN01004656.1:87049-117700 GCA_013397935.1 Dasyornis broadbenti | reverse complement strand
CCTCCACTAGAAAAAACTGGGCCAAGCTAAACCAGCACTTTAGTAAACACAGAAAAAACCCAAACAAACTATCTAACAAACCTTTATGGAGTTCATCCTATCTGCAATCTAAATCCTGTAGAAGTACAGTAGAAATGCCATTGCAAACTTGAACAAATTCAAGTCATTTAATCAAGGAGTATGGTAGAAAATTATACAGATTCAAAGGAAGCAAAATACATTATTAAAATCTCAGTGAAATATGAAAGATATAAAAGTAGGAAGTAAGAGATAAAATCAAGGAGAAATACTAAATAACTATGTTATTTGAGATATGATTTTTCAATAGAAAACTCCACAGAAATTAACTGAAATAAAGAAAATGTAGAAGCCAGAATATGCTATCTGAAAGCAGATTTAAAATTCCAGGAAACTGGAGGTTGAAAACACACAGGATGCACAGGAGAAAATGGAATGATTTTCATAAAAACAGGGAACATAAAGGTCTGGCAGACCAGAGTGTAAGAAAGGATGCATTGTCAAAAATAATTTAGAAAATGAAACACATAACATACTGCTGGTAAAAATCTGAATACACTTTGATAGTAAAGACAAGGAAATACAAGAAATACATACAGCCTAACCTGCTATTCTGAATATTTCAAGGATTTCAGAAACAAAGACAAGGTGATTTGTAAGGAAGAGGGAAATTCACAAAGAAGTCAACAGAATTCAGGAAAGTTCAAAGAGACAAATTATTTTGCTGGAATTATTAAAATTGTTTCAGTGAACAGAGTAAGCTGGGCAGCTGGGAGACAACATTGTTCCTTTCCCTGAAAAGTACCTCAGTGCAGAGTAGCAAAGATGTCCACATAATTAGAACAGTAAGAGAAATGCAATGTCGGCTTAAAAAGAGACTGTTTTCCACTCATGCGGTGCATGCTCCTTTGTTTGCTTACATAAACTATTTCTACTCTGCTGTGAATACAGATTTCTTTTTCCTGCAAATCTTTCACTTGAATAATGACTTCATTTTTACTAAGCTTTCCCAAAATAAGATAATGCAATCATTCCCATTTCACAGCTTAGATATGGCATGCGGCAAAATTACAGTGAAAAGCACACTCTCATTTTGTGTGCCTGTGAGTTCCTTTCCTAGACTAGTGCCACGAACTATATATTTTAAATCTCCTACTGATTCCAATTAGAGCTCAGAAAACTGGGAAGTTTTGATTGTTACATCTTGATATCTCAAATTCAATAGTCAAGATTTTCACCACTATTTTGTTATAAAACTGAGTAAAGAAGAAAACTGAAGTCAGGAAATCATAAGAAAGCAGCAGATCAAATCCAAGTCCTCAGACAGATTTCAGCTGCTTTAACTATGACTCAGTCTTTTCTCTATGTATTTGGCTGTCTTATTCCACATATGACTTTGCCCATACCCAAAAAATGAGATACTCTTCTAAAGGACAATATTCATCCATAGGCAATAACTTATAAATTTTCAGACAGTTGATTCCTATATCAAAGACATCCCTGTTTGCCTTCCTGAAAAGAAAGAAGTCAAAGGAAACATTTTTAATAAGCCTGTATATACATATTTTAAGTGGTGTCATTTTGCTGATGAAATAAATTTATGCAAAAATGCTGAGGCAATATTTCCAAATGTGAAAAAGGTAGTTAGAAAAAATATGTAGGTCTAAATTTTTAAACGTTTGATAGTTTTTACAAAGAAATAAAATATCTTGCATCCCTTAGACAAGAAAAATTACATAATTGCATATATACATACATCCAAGAATTTGCAATTTGTCCAGTAAAAGCTTAGCAAACCCATCAAGATGCAACAATTAGTATACTTACAACAATTCTCATAGCTCAGAAAAATACAAAAAAGTTTCATCAATAATATGCTTTAAATATTTATACAAATAATTTCAGGCTTTCTGCCCTTCTTCTTTGGTTTTAGGCTCATAGTTTCATTGTCCAAACTCCTGTGGCCAGCAGCATCAGTTTTCTCTAAGGAGAGAAACGGTGGGATGTTTAGCAGCTCAGCTATATACCATGCTCTATGCAAGGAGGAATTTAAAGCTCTTGATGTTCTCTCTTTCCTCCTGGGCCTTGGAATCTTCCTAGTTTTACTTTTATTTATCAGTTTACTTCCTTTTTATTGATTCCCATCTGAAGCTTGAAAGGTGTACACTGGCCTTTCCCAGTTTCCACTGGTGTAAAGGGCTGCTGTTTGCTTTGCAGTTATTACCCAGTTTTGTCAGATCTTCAACATGTAACCTACTCACAGAGCTTCAGCTAGTCAGCTTCAGCTAGTCAGTACCCTGACTATGAGCCAGTTTCTACAAACATAGAAAACAAAAAATCATGCTGAGGTTCCACAAAAGTCCTTAAAATCTGACAGATCAATAAGAAACTTACATTTATTTCTTCAGTAATGGCAAAAATCATATTTGATAGTCTATATAGCAGCCATGAAAGTACAAAAACTATGAGTAAAACTTCTAAAAAATGTTAAAGTACTGCATATTTAACAATGTAAACTGTGCTTTTTGATTATAACTCTAATGATATAGATTGATTTTGAAAAGCTTTGTGACAGGGTGTGCTATTTCCTGGGAACAGTGCAGAGTTTCTCAGCTTTAACTGCAATTGCAGTATAAAAATATTTATTTATTTATTTATTTATTTATTTATTTATTTATTTATTTATTTATTTGCAAATATATCCCTAACCAGGAGACTAATGGTTTTCCTCACTTTCTGCAATGTCCCTGCAGAGGGACTCCAAACAAACCAAAAGTAGCTATGTATACCTACAGCTGTATACCTGAACAGAATCCTCATTGAAAATAGAGAACAACTTCCTCTCAAAACACAGACAAACCAAAATCGAAGCCTTAAAAAAAGCCTTAAAAAAGAGTATAAAGAAATGCCCAAATTGGGAACATAACAGTTTTTTCTCTAATCTTCCTAAAGTGCTCTATGATTCAACACTGACAATTTGGGGGGTTGATGTGGAGTTGATTTTATTTAACAATTAAGTTAGTATGTTTAAAAAAAAACTTGTTCTATTTGCATAAATAATCAAAGTATGTTTTGTTTTAAAATGCCATTTGGCTAGACTTAAATCATAGATATTGGGCACTTCATTCAGTGAAGTAGTTTGAAAAGCCTCACTCATGGTTTGTCTGTACCTTCAGAGAGCATCTGCAGAAAACACATCTTCTGTGGTGTTATGCTGTTCATCAGAATTAAGTCTCAGTGTAGCATCCTTGGAAGCTACATTTGGTGAGTTTAATAAAATGGATGTGATTTTTGGTTTGAATTAAATGTTCAGGTGTGTAACAAGGGTGAATGCCTTTGTGATGTCATGTGATGAACAGGAGCAAAACTACCTACAATTGCATAGGGCAGGGAATTGTAATACACAATCTCCTCAGGTTTCTTCCAATCTGAATTATCCTATGATCCTATGACATGCAATAAGAAGTTGGGACAGAGATTTGTGGTGACAGTGGAAAGCCAGAGATGCTGGAGATAAAGGCAAGATGTGGCTCAGTCATGAAAACATCTAATTTGAGCTCTGAATCTCAACTTATTAGCAAGGTGAGAGGTATGGTGAACATGCAAAAGCTCTTATGTTCTAGTTTACACTTCTCTGTAATTTCTGGATGCAGCAAACCTTAATAATAGCACTCAAAACCGACAAGTGTCTGTATGGTTGCTTAGTATCTTCTTTAGAGTGAGCTGCAATTTTTTGTTCTTTCCTGTTAAAAGAGGCAGACTCTGAACACTGAAATTTAGTCTCCAGGCAACCATCCAGCTCTTCAGTGGCTGGCTAGACACCACTTGAATCATCTCTCTGTGTAGCAGTTAGCACACACAGTCTGATGTAAGTCATGGATTGAAATGACAGCAATGACAGAGGCATAGATTTTCTGGCTGAAACTAAATGGTTCCACCTTGACCTGTGTTAACATTATCCAGTGCAACACATTCTGAAGAAAAAACATGGTGGAAGCAGTCTTACATGGTATTGTGGTTACAAATTCATATGCAAAACTTATCAAGTTCTAAAAATGGAAACTCTTTAGAATTGCACATGCACATATGTATGTAAATATGCATAGAATATAAATATACATATATGTGTATCCATATATGCACAGCTAAAGATATAGTTCTGTAGCTAAATATATCAAAAGAGTAGAATATAACTTATGGCAGCAGGATTCTGATGTGTAACTCTGGCATTTATTTTTCACATGCTACATCATAAAGACTGTGAAGTTAGTCCAGGAGACAAACAATTCATATTACTATTTAAAAACTATTATAAACCTTTCAAAGCGTGACATATTTAATACCTCTAATTCCTAATTTATCTGGTATTTTCTGTTTTCATGTACAGACTAATACTGAATCTCAAGCAGAGAAACACTAATGGAGTTGTCCTAGGTCCCAAGTCAAAATCTTTTAATATAAGCATGTCTAAGTGTAATTTTGCATATGTCAAAGCTTTATTTTTCAGAGTCTGTGTGCTAACTTTTTTCTATGTTGATGTATTTACTTTCATTACCTTTATTTTTGTGTCCACAATATAACTGAAGCCTTTCTTAAATCTGAAATTAGGACAGTAGTTAAAAAGCATCATATTCCCAATATAGTACTTAAGTACTGTTGAAATAATAATGTCACAGAAAAGAATTATATTTGCTTTCTTAAGAACTCTTTGATTTTCTTATTCACTTTGCCAATTTGTTTCACAGGAAGTAAGCTAAAGAAAAAATGTAGTTTCTCTTAGTATTTTTGGTTTATATTTACTATCTTAAGACCAAGATATCTAAGAATCCTTTTGGACCTTTTCCTATAATAAATGATAAACCTCATTATGGAAATAAATCTCTGCAGAACTAGTTGTAAAAACAATAAAAATAATTAAAAAAAAAAATTGAGAAAACACATCGGGGAGAAGTGATTTATTTGGTCATTTTCTCTTTTTCCTAAAATAGAGTATAGGGACTCTGGTTTCACATCACAATTCAGAAAAAACATGTTAATATTACTGAACCACAATTTGTTTCTCATGCAGATGCTGTTAAAATGTACATGAAAGGTTACTAAGACCTTAAAAATGGCTGAGGATTCAAGGTAAGTTCCAACAGAAAGTACCAAGATCAGAGTAACTCTGCTATTCATCATAACAGGAAACACGAATAATCTTACTCATGTATAAACGACTCACAGTGGAACTGCCTAAGTCATGGAGAAAAGGTGTGAAGTTGAGTTTTTGGAGTGCTGGTTCCCTTTCTCCTCGACATTCTTATGAAGGAGATATTCTCTATATAGTTCATGGAGACAGTGTGTTGATCCTGTGAAGACTTCTGCTTGCTAAAAAATGCTCCAAACCCTATACCTACTTTATATTCTGATCTCTTGGATTTGATGTCATATGAGAGTAGTCTCCCCCCAAAACTATGACTACACATGTTCCCCTACATTGGAGAAACTTAGTGTTAGACTGTAGTTTGTGCTGTCAAAACTTGTGTGTGTGAGCAGATGCCAGATTTCCATAGAGTTGATGCACAAAGGGAAAGTGCTAGAGCTCCAACTGCCAACACCTCTATTTGTGAGCAGATGCCAGGTCTCGGCAGAGTTACAACACAATGGAAAAATGCTTCAACTGTCAACACCCTATATGGGAGCAGATGCTGGGTTTTGGCAGAGTTAAAAGTAAGAGAAATACAGTATTAGCACCCAGCTTCAAGGGAAGTCTGGGCTTTGCCAGGATTTCTGTCAAAGAATGAAATAGCCTAGGATCTCTCCACTGACCGCTGCCTCAGCTCATACATTGAGAAAACATGTCAGAAGTGTTTATACATTTTTCACCCTCCTCTAAAAATTTAACTTAATGTAAATTGGGAGAATGACCAAATCAAAACAGGGAGAGCTCAAAGAAAGCTCACTTAGGCTGTCATATTTATGGAATAAAGTGGTTAGCTTGTAGTTAAATTAGACACGATGAGAAAAGTATGTATGAGACTCCTTAATTTTGTTCCTTCACAAATGAGCCTTGGAAAACAATTCACGTTAGTCACATGACTGGCGCTCCAAACTCACTGTGTCACTGTTTTTTCCTGGGTTTTCAGAGAACAGATTGGAGCAAGAAATGTGCTTGGCCCAATAATGGCTTAGGCTTCTACCTCTTTTGGACATGGTACAGAATTACCACTAGGTTGGTTAAAGGCTTGAGTACATCCATCACAGAGGGACAATGTTTTCAATACTTGCTTCTCTAAATACCTTTACATTGTTGTGTATAGCTGCAACCACATATTTTGGGAATACCGATGTTGCTAAATAATAGAAGAATTTTTGTGTACTTTGATTCAGAATAGAATATAAAGAACTATAAGTGTAGTATTCTGAGGTTCATGCCAAGTGATAAACTGAGGAGAATTTTATTGTGCTGTTTGACACCTCTATAACTTAGGTCTACATAAGTCTAGAATAAAAAATCATAGAATGATTTGGGTTGGAAGGGACCTTGAAAGGTCATCTAGTCCAACCCCCTGCCATGGGCAGGGACATCTTCAACTACATTGTGTTGATTAGAGCTCCATCCAATCTGATGTTGAACATTTGCAGTGATGCAGCATCTACCACCTCTCTGGGCAACCTGTTCTAGTGTTTCTCTACCCTCATTGTGAAAAACTTCTTCCTTATACACAGGTTAAATCAAACCTCCTGTACTTTAAAATCATTACCTTTTGTCTTATCACAACAGGTACTGCTACAAAATCTGTCCCCATCTTTCTTATAGGCCCCCATATGTACTGAAAAGCGGCAATAATGTCTCCCCAGAGTGTTTTCTTCAGGTTGAACAACCCCTGGCTGTCTCAGCCTTTCCTCAGAGGAGAGGTGCTCCATTATTATAATTTTTGAGGCCTTCCTCTAGACTCCTTCCTGTCCTTAGCTGAACACGGTTCTCCATGTGGGGTCTGACATGGGTGGAGTAGAGGGGCAGAACCACTTCCTTTGACCTATACAAAAAACTCTCAAGAAATGAAAAAATATAATATTACTAGTTTTAGAGATATAATTACTTACTACTTACCTATTTAAATGGATTTTCAAAAAGACGATTATATTTTTTTTTTTCCATCTTGGGATGTGCAGAGAAGTGCTTAGAGACATGATGGCATTTAACACCTGGTGTGGATTGTTTCCCTATATGTCTGAAGTCAGTGCTGTATTAGGATTTGAGCTATAGGTTAGATCTTCCATCATTATAATTAATCCTATAATCATTTTATAATCATTATAATTCATCTTTTTCTCTTGTCAGTGTAGATAAGAAGTTGAATCTGATTTGAATAAGAATGAAGAATAACACTTCTAGAGGTGTATTCTAAGAACTTGCTCAGGAGAACTAGATTCTTCCATTTTTACCACACAAGTAAGTGGTGATAGAAATAAAGGATAGCTCTGGATGGTGTCTCTGGTACAGTTTGTTGAATACCTGCTAGTCACTGACATGATTAAGAGTAGCTAGTGACTTAGGATATTGAAGAATGAGTAAACAGCTGTTCGGTGTATATAGGAAGCAGGTAAACATGACACTGTCCAAATGCAAAGTGCATAAACCTGCATTTATTCTGAAGTACACCAGTTATGTCAATATGTCTTATGCCAGAGTCAGGTCAGAGCACAATGAGAAAACTTTAACTGGATGCATACTGTATAAGCACTGCTTATTATTTGTTGACCTTAGGCAACTGGAGCCAACATAGACTAACTCTTCAGTCACTCACAACTTTCTGAAAATGTCATCTGTCAGTCTGAAGTTGTCTAAATTTATCTCCATTCATAAGTAAACAACGAGTTATGTGTTTCATTTTACTAGAGAGTAACGAAAAATCGCCTACATGAAATTTATAAATGTTTAACAGATTACATGTAAAGAATACCAAGGTACACCATAGCCACCAGGTCAATAGCTAATCTAATTAAAATTTAAAGTTATGCAAAAATGCAAGGTTAGCATTACAAATTGTCTTGCTTTATAGAAGTTGTGGGGAAGAGAAAAGAAGAAAATAATTATAAAAACTCACATAACCTTTTCTACAAAATTTCAGGTCAAATGTTTGCCAAGCACACTTTTGCAGATAGTTAACAGTCTGTGTTAAAGGAAAAAAAAAAATTCTGTTGTATGCAGATGTTAGTTTACATTTCATAAGCACTTGTTTTCTGAGGTATCTAATTAATCATCACTGTTAAATAAATTCCTGTTAAATAAATTAGCATTATTATCAATATATGACAGATAAAGAAAAGGATAGATAGCAAGCCATGTGTCACCAGATCACTGGTGATTTAGCCAACATCATAGAGGAATTTTGCAGCAAACCAGCAACTAAAACCATGTAACTGCTGAGCTTTGTGCTTTTGAACTCCAAACAGCTCTCTGAGGCAAAACAACTTGGGTTCAAGACTGTGGTGGAGACTATTTCTGTTGCATTTCTCAGAATCATAGTCATCTTTTTTCTGTTCTATTAAATTAATTCTCTCTTCACTATGCTTTTGATTAACATAGGTAAATTTAAATAATAAATATATTTTTTCCGCCACGAAAAAAATCATGATGCAGATGGGAAACAGATTGACACAACAGTTACAGTTTCAGGATAGATATTTTCATGACCCTGACTATATACAGAAAAATCTGCAGTTCACCTTCAGGCTTCTTTGCTACAATTATTTTTTCTGGGATATGTTGTTACATGATATTGACACATAATGGTTCTGAAACCATATAGGCCTGAATTAAGGTGGTATTAAATGAATTTGTAACGCTAAATTGGTACAGAGACTGATGCAAAAAGTCCTACTGAAAGCATATCTGTATAACCAAATCAGACAGGATACAAATTCTTTTAAAGCCTTAGAAGTTCTCTTGTTAAAGAAAAAGAACAAAATACAGTGGACCTTCTCATTTTCATTTTATTAGTTCTGTGGTTTATATGAAAATCTCACTGAAGTGAAGAACTTCAGTTGAATCTTATATTACTTCAGAACTTGAGTAGGCTGTTTGAAAACTACAGTAAGACGCTTTCTCTTTATTGGCCACATAGACGTGAAAGATTGCTTAAGCCAGCCCTAATATTCAATAGGATATGCATGTGAACCACTGCATTGGGTTTATCTTAAAATATCTGCATTTCTGTAATGGTTTTTGTTAGCTTTTTCCCCCATTGTCCTTCAGACAATGCCAGGCAGAAAACAGTACATGAATTTACTTGCTTATTTCAGATTTTCTATCATGATTTTTTATCAGCCAAGTAATGATACCTGACTGTGCAGGTCAATGTTCTGGAAATACACTGCAAGTGTAAGATAAAAAATTTTCACTAGATTCAACCCTACTAAGTTGTGATAATCCTTGTGAAGATTATTCTCCATTTTCTTGCAGTAAATCGGGGAAAAAAAAAAATCTTCTAGCCCTCTATCAGCAAAAAAACCCCACAAAACCCAAAAAACTGAGAGCGTCATAAAATGTCAACTTTTTATTATCTCATGATACTTTCAGCTGAAAAATACTTTCAGCTGTTTACCAAAAGCTGTATTTTTACCTTATCTCTCTCTTTTATCAAGTCAAGACTTGTACTGTTGCTTGCCCACCAGGACTGCAGATAATCAGGTTTTAGGCTCAGCTGTGAACATTCTCCCTGCTAAAGCTAGAATCAGATTTAAAGAAACTTTTTTTCCCCCCTTCCTATTAGTTCTTCACTGGTATCAACATTGTTCTCAGTGGAAATTATTACTGACATCTACATTCCTGCAACAGAATGAAGGGTATTTCAAGAAACTAAGATTTCCTCAATGAAATGGGCTGTCTCGTGTTCATGTTTGTCTAATTAAGTGCTTTTCTCTCACAAGGACAAGCTTGTTCCTGTGGGAGGTCCAACCCTGGTTGCTGCTGCCTCACGCTCCAGCTCCACCTCCTCTGTAGGAGGCTCCTCTTTAGGGGAGGACTCGAGGGATGGAACCAGGGTCTAAGATCCACCCCTTGTTCCAGAGGAGGGGCGTGTCTAGGGCCTTGGGCTGACCCCTTCTTCCAGAGGGTTCTGTTATGTTCGAAGTTTCATTGGTTCTGAGCTGTTGTCCCCCCCCTCAAATGTTTTTATTGGACCCCTGACCACTGTACCTTCCCCTTGCCCTTTACCCCATTGGCTGTTATCCCCCCTTAAAACCAGCTGCACGGGGACCTTTCCCTGGTTGTTCTCCCCGGTGTTCTCCCTCCCGGATCTCCTCGCCCTTCCCCCAATAAAGGAGTGTTCGGGGGAACCCCCTCCCGCAACCCTTTGCCTCTTTCGCCTTATTTCATCGGCACCTCATCGGTCCCTCGCTGTGGGCAGCCCCACCTCTGCGTGATCCAGCCACGCCAGGCTCCGGAGCGGCACGGAAAGAGGCCGCCGAGCCGCTGAGCATTCGGGGGCTGACGCCTCGGTCGAGGACGGCCAGGAAAGCCAGGCGTAGACAACATGTTCCTATATAAATTCCCATACATTACACTAAAAATAAGCATAAGGAAAGTGGTTTTTTTGTTATTAGTGATGTGGAGTTTTTTTCCAAAATATTAAATGAATTGTGGAAAACTTAAGCACAAAGGTATTTCAAAGGTTTTCAAGCAAGTCAGGGAGGCTAGATACATCCCTGTCTGAAATATCAAAGCCTGAATGCAATTTATAGATCAAGAAGACCTAAATTTACCGTTTGCCAGGTGGTAATAGAGATGGCTCAGTCTGGAAGCTTTGTTCTTTTTCCTCAATGCTCTCTACTAATGTCTGTCAGAAGAGGAATATTTGATTCACACTTCGGAGTGACTCATAAGTTTGAATCTTGCTTCCATTTCACATTCTTAAAAACACTCAAATACTGATTTGATGCTCTCTACATAGACCTATAATGTGACAATGAATGTAAGAGAAGAAGTTGTTAAAGACTTATAGCTGCATATTAATGCAGACAAGATATGAATAACATAGTAATGAAATGACAAAGTGGATTTGTGCTCAGTTATTGAATAAACTGTAGACAAATTGTGCATTCATGCGTGTCTCTATGGGATTGTGGAAACAGAGCAAGTGTAACATGAAAAAAATATGTGGCTCTGTATTATTCATAAAAGGCAAGGCTTGGTAACGGGGGCTGCAGGGTGCCTGTGTGGAAGGAGGCCATGAGCCTCCCTGTGCCAGTCAGCAGGTTCTAGGTGACTCTAAAAAGGATGGAGACAGCCCCTCATGCCTTCAAACCTTCAGGCAGAGGAGCACACAGTGCCTCTGATCAGGTGTGCTTGAGGAAGGGTGGCAGCTTCTAGGGGTAGGAGACAACAAAAAGAAGAAAGGTTAGAAGAGATTGGGGAGGACCCTCAAAAAAGGACCTGTGAGGAGGTAAGTAATGAGACAGGTTTGGAAGAATGTAGAAGGGGATATTGTTGGGGATATAACTGAAAATGGCCTGAAGGAAGAACTCCTGAGTGGAAGAGGGATGCTCTGAGAAACCACAGCCCATGGAGAACCCATGTGAGATCAACAACACCCCCAAAAGGACTTCGGCCTGTGAAGGACCCATGCTGGGGCTCGAGAACAGTAAGAAACAAGGAACAGAAAGAAACTACAGTACACTGACCACTGCATCACCAAAGGGCCTGGAAGGGACTGAGTGTCACCTGTGATGAAAAGGAGTTAAAATGAGGAAGTGGGAGAGAAGTGCTGGACTGAAGCAGAGCCTGGGGAGAGAGTAGAAAAGTAGTTTTTCTAAGTGTTGGTTTAATTAACTTTCCTTGTTAATACTTGAATCAGTAATTAAAAGTACATGTTAATTTACAGTGGATTAAACTGCATGAAGTTCAAGTCAAGGCTGCTTTGCTCATGAAAGGTTCGTCTGTGTAAATTTTCATTTTCAGTGTACCTAATATACAAATCAACTATTAAACACTTAAAAACTAATGTTTACATAACCTAGCTATCATGTCTTACCCATTAATGCATCTCAGTTATTGCTGTGGTTTAACCCCAGCCAGCAACTGAGCCCCACGCAGCTGCTCACTCACTCCCCCCACAGTGGGAGTGGAGAGAGAAGCAGAAGAGTAAAAGTCATAAAACTCATGGATTGAGATAAAGAGAGTTTAAAAGGTAAAGCAAAAGCCAGGTGCACAAGTAAAGCAAAACAAGGAGTGAATTCATCAGTTCCTATGGGCAGATAGGTGTTCAGCCATCCCCAGGAAAGCAGGAGTCTGTCACACACAGTGTTGACTTGGGAAGACAAATGCCATCACTCTGAATGTCTCTTTCCTACTTCTTCTCCCAGATTGAACATGAGGACATTTGGTATGGAATATCCCTTGGATATATAGGAATCAGCTCTCCTGGCTGTGTCCTGACAAACTCCTTGTGCAACCCAGGTGAGAAGCAAAGACCTCGACTGTGTCAGAGCTGCTCAGCAACAGTTAAAACATCTCAGTGTTAGCACTGTTTTCAGCACAGATCCAAAGCACATCCTTATATCAGCTGTGTGAAGTTATGCCAGCATAACCAGCACATTTAGCCTAGTATTTTCTTCTTTTATCAGGTCTCGTAATCAAGTGTTTTATCCTTCACTTGCAGGGTTTTCCTGACGAGCAGGAGGAATGCTCAGTCCCTTGACATTTACAGGTTCACATGCAAGCACTTTCTGGCTGGATACCTCAGCTATTCCATTTTTTTTTTTTAATAAATTCACACACTTTGTCATTGAAATTAAATAGAAATATCACCCCAAAAGGTTTAAATTTTCCAGACTTAAGAGTAGCTGAAGGAAAACCAGGAAGAAACAAATCTGAGGGGCAGATTTTACTATATAATGTCATCTCATTCCAGTTGTGTGAGAAAGGAAAGGTAAAACAATTATCCCACTCACAGAATTTACTGTCTCCTCTGCTTATGCATGCTATTCTAAAACATTGTTATATTGTCATGATGATATTTATTGTTTTTTGATTAAGTATTGACTGAATGCTAAATACAGGAGCTGTATTTTGATACTTGAAAGCGTTTTTTATTGCGTGCAAGGAATGTGCATCCCAGAGTGTGATTAGCTAATTAAAGTAAGTGAGGTGGAAGTTGAAATCAAAATCTCACATGAGCTATTGAGCTTGTTTGTATACAAATACAATTTTTAAAGATGAGAAAGCCTGAAGAATTGTGCTTGAGAACAACGAAACTGCGTAATTTCTGTTAATATCACATTTGACACACCTTGTTAATATTTGTATATATATAAAAATATTTCTAACATTCTAATAAAAATAATTCTAATTCAGTGTTCATCTTGTACTTCTTATAAACTGTTGTTTCTTTTCCCTGAAGAGACAGAAGATGTTTTAAATATAGTGAGATTCATGCTTTATAGCTTTTATAGAGCTAAAATTTAGAAGTGAAAAACTGAACAAGTGTTTTAGGCTTCCTTTTCAGTTGTTGGTGATAAATAAATATGTATCAGGTTTTATTTAACTCTGAAACAGACATCCAAAACAAGCCAGATGATCAAATTTATAGGACTCTATTTATCTTTGTGACTGCAGAGGAAATCTAGAGTATTAGTATGAAGAAGGCACATGGCTTGCATCTTGTTTTGCAATATTGGCTTAATAATAATTTCTTTAGAGGACTAGAAAATGATATTTGCTTTTCAGATTTGCTGCAAGTTTAGAGACCTCCAAATATAGAATATTCTGTAACAAAATTAGTATAAAAAGAAGTATTTTTTGTTCTGTTAACATAATCATCTAACAGCATAAAGTAGATGTTTTTCTTTCTTTTACCTGTTTAACAGTTCAACAGCTGAAAACCCTTTGATAATTTTTAGTAATTTTTCTGTGTTTCAAATAAAGCATAATGAAGGCATTTTATTACATTTTAGTAGAACAACACTTTAGACTTGTCTTTTTTCTCATTAATCAGGTAGGATTAAGGCTGTTTTACAGAATAATAATGCAGGAACAGGAGAGTGAAACATCTGAGCTGTTGGTCAAGCCGAATTACAGATTGTCAGTCTTCGTCAAGCCACAAACAGAAATAATTTCACTTCTGCTTTGAATTTATTGCTAGTTAAAAACACGTCGTTGGTATTTTGAAGTACAGTATCAATATTTAAAATAGCATTTCCCATCAAGAAACAGCCCCAAATGGGGAAAGGGAATAGTGCAGAACTGTATAACAGAGTCAGCAAGTAGAGCCTCATTTCCTCTGTGTGAAAGTTATCACCATAAGCCCTTTGCCAGCTTTCTTCTTCCTCTATTATATCTACTCTCTGGTGGATGTCATATTAGAGACTGCAGCCAAAACTCCCTCCATTCTTCACCTACTGGTGCATGAAGGAAGCTCTGACAGATGCTGCAGCATCATGCAGTATTCAAAGACCAAAGTATTAATTTAATAAATGTTTTTGCAGTCTTATGGCCTTGCCAAAGATTCCATTCTCAGTTAAATCTAAAGATAAAGATTGCCTCCTGCAGGAACTGAAGATGGTGTTCAGTATAGTGATGTCAGATTGGTTTTATGGCATATATCCAATCAAACAACAACTAAAAAGAAAAACATAAATAAGAAATTTCCATGTTTAATGAGATTAACAGTATTTGAAAAAGTACAACAATTCTACCTAACATGGTAGCAACAGTGGGAAAAAAAATTCAGGCTGATAGAATGACCCCTTTGTCTTACAGAGTGAGGTGTCATCTGACAACTGAAACTTTTGAACCACAGATCAATTTTAAAATATAAAATTTGATAATTTTTTTCAGATTTTAGAATACTTCTTGTGTGAAAAAGGAGTTATAATTTCATAAGACAATAATATACATCTGTTGTTAGTAAATACATCTTTTCTTGTTTATTTTTGTTCCAAATCAGTGACTGTGGTTTTTTGCAAAGATTTGATTTACTGGAATTTGTTTTTATGATTTTATAGTCAAGATTCAAGTGCTCACACTTGTTGGGATGATCATTATGACTGACTGGATAATCATAGCAAAGGAGCAAGATCTGAAAGAAGAGGCTTAGAAGATCTCACTCCTCTATAGAAAGGCAGAAAAACACTTGAGATCCTGAGGCAAGCTAACAAGCAGTACCTTTTAAGATTGTAGGAGTGTACACAAAAATCACAGGACAATACTTTCCTAACAACTTAAATTGCTAGAACTTAGTGAAAGGTGCTGTGTTGCACAAATACAAGCTAGAAAATCTAATTTCACCAGCTATTTTAAGCAACAGTGAAGCTTAGGATCTTTAGCAATGCTCTTTTTAACACAGAGATTTACTTAAACGCAAATTCATGCTATATATAATGTTTGGTCAGCTGGCGTCATTTATGGAAAAGGAAAAGAAGTTATAAGCATGAGTGTTCTACCTTATTACATAGAATTCAGAAAATGAGAACTTACATTTTTAGTTGGTATTGTTGCTTAATGTGCTTCAAATTGGGACTAATAAATGAATCTTTGAAAATGAATTAATACGAAGACAAAAAAATCTGTGGATACACAGTCTGTATTTTGGAATTTACCATGTTGTTTGTGTGGTTTTTTAAAATCATATAAAGTCATGGGTTAATTTTGAATGAATTTGTTTATTCAAGTAAAACAAACAACAATGACTTTATTTCTTTTATTTATTTGGCCTTAACAGATTGAAGTGATGGTAATTTTAGGTTTCCCAAGTAACACAGAGTGAAATCATATCAGTGAAAAATATTTATAAATTACTCTTTAGACATTATATTGTAAACCATAAATATAAGGGGAAAAAAACTTTAATAAATGAAGTGGAACATAAACTGTTTTAAGTCTAAATTATACAGATTTTAACAAAATCTATACTATTTATATAATCGAAACACAAAAGCAGGTGTAATTCCCATTTAGCACAACAGAACTTTTATTCTAACAAATGTATATTTCTTGGGGAAAGCTACCTCTTTTTACATTAAATGCCTTTTCTGCAAAGCATGAAGCAAATTTTTTAAATCTATCTGAATTTGTATAAAGTATTCTACTTGAAAACTGTAGAGACTTCTTTCACATACAATGACGGGGAAAAAATTGAAAAAAAAAAGTAAAAATCCAACAGTATGAAAACCAAACAAAACCAAAATTTTTAGAATAGTTATAGAACTCAATCTTCCACTTTATACTGATTCACTATCAAAATACAGGACTAACACAGCAGAGTTAAGGTTCATTATGTCCCCTGGATGTACTTCACTTTATTTAGAACCAGACTGACTCTATTAACACTTAGTCCAGTTTTCATAACCATATACCATCTTCTCTGCTTATTCTAGAATTTATAGGTGTAGGTACAGAGATGCACTCAATTAAAACAAATCGCTCCTAAGACCCCAACAAAATGAATGATAAAGCCAAGAACAGAATAGAGACTCCTGAACTCTTTACCATTGGTCAAATCAATAACAGATTTTTCTCCTATTTTACAGCTTCTGTCACGTTACATTTTCTGGCCTTTCTATTATGTACAAACAAAATCAAAAACCATAATGACGAACAAACAAAGAAGAAACCCAAAACCAAAATAAACAAAAAAGGGAGATCTTTCAAAGACTCTTTCCTTGGAATTTTTATGTTGATGTTAGTTCAGTGTGCGCATACACACACAGAGTATAAAAACTGTAACTTATTCTTTACAGATCACTGAAAGCAAATACTAGATCCTTCCTTTCCTTAGACACAGTCACTTTCCATTGGAACATTTAACTGTGCTACAAGTCACAGTTCTTTTAGAAAGAAATTCTCCAGACAGTTTTATATCAAAATAAATTGTCTGCATTGATACACTTGGTGTCAGTTCAATGACTAATTGCGAATTTAAAAGGCTCAGAATCATGTTAAAATTCAAGCATCCTGTCTCTACATCTGATTAGGCCATGCCAAGGGGCAATGAGCAGTCAGTGGGAAAAATACTGCTCCATTAAACAGTATCTCTGGGCTTCCAAAGCCCATTTTTTTTTGACAGGCAATCTTTTTCTCAGAATCTGAATAATTTCATTCTTTAGAAAATATGTTTTGATTATTGTAAATGATCAGGTGTTCTTTTTTTTTTTTTTACTCTTCTCACATCAGTGTTCAACAAAGTCCAAAGACACACTCTGATACACTGAGCTGGACAATAAAAGGCTGTCTAAAATAAGGATTATTCAGTACTGAGTATTTGAATAAATTGTGTTGCAAATCTGTAAGCCTGACAGTCATATGCTTATGTCCGTTGCCCTCTCTGTCTAGCCTCCTAGACTATAAGATTTTAGAGACTTGAATAATAATATCAGAAGCAAAGTCTTTGCAAACTGGTGAAATGCAGAGATAGTTTAATGATGTTGTTCTCTTTTTACTATATGCGCTAACCTCAAATGCTGGGTTTGGTTTCTGGGTGGGTTTTTTTAAGCATTTTAATTTTAACAAATGGCTAACACCAAAACTGTATTTTTAGTTCAACAGCTCTTAACTGTGAGAAGATAAATTCATTCTGATTGATACAGAACATGACTGCGTGTCATGTCATGGTGTGTCAATCCCCGAGAGTCAAAAACCTGTATCTTCTGTGTTTAGAGATGGATAGTCACTGTGATAGCTCACTCTGAAATTTCCTAACAGACTTCTTACATTCAGGTAAATTTGCCAAACCATCTGAAGACTGTTTCCTTTGACAATGCTTCAAGAGGGATATGCAAAAATTTGAGTCAGCCAGAACACTCTTTCTGAACATTTAGATCAGTGTCTGATCACACTTTGTATGTCTGGACACATTTTTCTGATTCTTGTGTATTTCAACACATTTCAGTTTTTCTCAAATTTGGCACCAACCACAACTTTTTATCAAACTTTCACAGGCAATTGTTACTCTAATCTTATACATACTATATTTAGTGTCTTTATATATATTTTCAAAGAAGAAAAAAGGAAGAAGATGAACATGTATATTACAAAACTGTGGTGGGTTGACTCTGGTTGTACACTGGGTACTGGATCCCACCAAAGCCACTCTATCACTCCCCCTCCTCAGCTGGAAAGGTGATAGAAAATGCAGTGAAAGCCTCATAGGTTAAGATAACAACAGGGTGAGATCACTCACCAAATACCACCACAGGCTAAACAGACTTGACATAAATTTAATTTATTAGCAATTAAGGTCAAAGTAGGTTAGTGAGAAATAAAAACTAAATTTTAAAAACACCTTGCTCCCTACTCCTCCTTTCTTTCTGAGCTCAACTTGATTCCTGATTGTCTTTGTGGGGACAGAGAAGGGGAGTTGTGGTCAGTTCATCATGTGTTATCTTCTGCTCACTCCTCTCCAGGGAGAGGATGCACACTCTTCCCCTGTTTTTGTTTTTGGGTTTTTGTTGAGGGAGGGTTGTAATTGTTAAATACTGCTACATTGAATAATATTAACACCAGAAATAAAATTCATCACAACAATTATTTTCTTTTTAAGCATTTTTGGTACTTCTGTAACTGCAATGGGACATCAGTAATCCCAGTAACATTTTGTAAGTGACAAGAGCACATTACCTTTTCTAGGGCCTTCTTTAGCACTTACTTTTCTTCATGCATATTGAATATTAAGTTTTATTACACTTTCTGACATTCTGTAAAAAACAATTGTTTTTATCCATTTGGGTATGGTTTGGTTTATATAGTGGTCAGATATTGAAGGCAGTGGGCAGATGATGTGATACTACACAGGCAGTTTAAAAGATTTTAACAGACTTTTTTAACGTGTCAATCTTTTCACTTTGATAACTATTAGAAGACCTCAAAAAATTTCTCCTTATCTTGTGTAATCTATCCTTATTACTGGCTTAAATGTAGTTCTATAAATGTTCATACTGATTTACATTGGGAAAGTTCTGGTCTTAGATTATATTTTCTTGAGAGATCAATTTATTTGTTTATAATTTTTTGGGCAGTAAAAGTTCAGAATTTTAAATTTTTTTGTGACAGAGACATTCTCTTGCCATATATTGATGTACAAATGTTTGTGAACAGAACCTTAATTTTTGTTCAGTTTTCAGAGAAATACATTTTGTACTGTACTTGTAATAAATGTCATCTCTAAGCTCTATTTCCTCTGTGATTTCTTCCTACTTAATCTAAGCTAAAGTCATTTTAAAGTGAACAAATGGGAATGTCAGACATTCTATGAGTTATCCATAAAGGATATATGAAGAGTCTATTTATATAAGAACATACCCTATGTGGTTTTTTTTCCCACTAATAATAATGAGGATAGAAACCAGATGCCTACTCCTTGTGTTGCTGGATCAGAAAGAGACAGAAGCAAGACCTGTCTTGAAAACTTTGCTGAGGGTTGATATGAATGCATGCAAGCTTGCAGAGGCCACAATAAATAAATAAATAAATAAATAAATAAATAAATAAATAAACAAGACACTTCCCAGAGGCATAAATTACTACTGATAATAAAGGTTTTAAAACTGTAAAGAAATAATAAGATGGAGGTCTGAACAACCTAAACATAAAAGACCATACTATGAATTCTTCTCTTATTCCAAGATATGGAAAATGAAAGCATAATGTTTATCATGAACAACAAAAATCTCTAGGAAAAAATGAACCACCAAGGTATGTCCCTATTAAGCTACTTTTGAACAGCCAAAAAGATATACAAAATTTGTGTTGCCATCATAACCAGAAAAATAGTAACAGTAACAATAGAGATACTGAGATTTACCACTGAAATACATTTTGTTCATTCCTTAAATTTCTTAAAAAATTTTATAAGGCATTAAAAGGTTGACATGTTACTCAGGACTTAAAAAAGGTTTATCAGAGCAATAGGTTGGAATTATAGTCCTAATTTTATAGAAAGAGTGTGGTCTAAAAAGATAAAATTAGAACTTATTTAATATTTTCAGGATACTTCCTGTAGGTAATTTCTGAGCTTTTAAGTAGGTTAATATATCTGTCTTTTGCAACTTAGTTTAAATAAACAAAAAAATATTAGAACTATCAATTGAACTTACAAATTTTATATATATTCTTTAAATAGTTAATCTAATTGTGGACATTTTATGATGGGCAGCTTCAGCTAGAAAGGAAAAGGGTAGTTACTGATGCTGAAATGTGTAGTTCTCTAGATGCCTGTTAAGTAGGAGCATACTGTAGAAGAAAAAAATTGTAAATCTATGGCCAAATAATCTTTCAGGTAATAGAAAATTTATAAATTTTCAGGGAAATCAGTGTTGGCGTAATTGTAATGAAGGACTGCAATTTCTTGTCTTGTATAAAGGTAAAGATTTCAGAAGCACATTTCTATATAGAGACAGGAGTTTAACAATTTAACAATGTGTTTAGTGTAATAGTCTTACTTTGAAGTATATTTTTTTACTTTTCCTTTTTGTTTCTTAATATCTGTACTTCATAACTGTACCTAAAAGGTTAACCTCTACCTTTCTTCATTGTAGAATAATTATTTCTTTTGTCAGAACTCATGTTTATTTGCCTGCAATAATTGTTTCCTTGATTGAAAAGATTATGCTAATTGAAAATGTAAATATGTGTGCATTCAATACACATATAAAATATATGGAAATACCTCACTCTTTCATAGTATTTAAACACATGGCTTTGAGTGCATTCAACAGTTTCTAGCTGGTCAGATCACTTTTCTTATTTTTTTTTTTTGTTTCCCCTCAGTATTGCTAAGCAAGTCCTTTCTTCCATTTCTCTCCTGTTCCTTCAGGGAAGAAACACCGTGGGTTATTGACTGTTTCTTGGAGCAGAGCAAATACCTAAAACCCAATTAATTCCTAATAAATAAAACATAAAAGGTGTCTTCTGAAAAAGAGAAAAACAGTTCACACTTTTAAGACCTGGCCAAAAAATAAAATCCAATACACAACAAAACAAAAGCAAAGCAATGAGTTGTCACTCCTGTTACTTATACAATCTGTAACGCTTCTCCACTCCCTTAGCCAAGACATGTGTCAATCTTAGTATGAACATAGGAGGTACAAATTTCCTCTATTTATTAAACTTCAACTATACAAATACTAGTCCGTACTTCAACTTTTCATTTCCTTCTTAATTACTAACCAATAACTTCCCAACAATATTTTCTGGTTTTGACTTCTGGATTTTCAGTGCAATATTATGTGTTTAAAAATATAAGAGGAGAAAAGAGGCAAAAGAATTCCATCATGTGAAGTAGGTATGGTTCAGCACAGACTATTCAACCCTAAATACTGACCTACTGCAAAGGCACAATATCAGAAACCTATTGGTGAGACAGTAAGCCTGAGAAAGCAGCTCTCCTTGGAAAAAGAAATGGTAGCGAAAACATATTTTATTCAAAATTTAAGTGAAGGTTTTTTCTTTTCTCTTTTTGCTTTAGTCAGCTGTGAATAAGCATGATTTTTTAAGCCTAGTAGACCAAGGGATTACCAAAGGCTACGCAATATCAAACATTTCTGTTGTTTATAGGTGGATGTGTTTACCTTCCTTATGAGAATCACTGCAAACATTGTTACAGATTGAGACAAGGGAAACTCGTCACTGGATTTACCTATTTGTTCTTCCTTGGCTATGTAGAAAAGATGGGGAGTGTAGAAATAGATGGATTGTGTAATTGACACATAAACACTGTATGAAGGTTATAGTACCAACAGGACCCAATTTATACTGTTGGTCAAAATAGCAAATTCCCAGTCCAAGTTGTGATATAGAGCAAAAAACCTTGGGCACCAAGATTAATTATGTTTGAAGTGTGGCACAACTTCTATAAAATCAAGAACTAATCTATTTCTAAAATCCATCCCATAAGCTCTGATAGACCCCAGAGATGATTCATGGCTTCTTTTATTTCCAAGTCACAACTCTCATGCATTTGCAATGCTCTATCAAAAAAACCCAAAAGTACAAAATATTAAAGATTAACATTCGAGTATGCTCCTTTTTTTCATTTATTTCCACTTCTTTGAGATATTGTGTGTGTGTGTGTGTGTGTCCCCATTTTCTAGTATCCTCAGTATCTCATCACACCTATATCAGTGGCATATCTTTTTCACCAAAAAAACACCAAAATATATTTTGCTTGTAACACAGTCATAGCAATAATTGGATAGTTCCACTAGGTTCCACTAAGACTTGTGAGAGTGCATGTTGTGGTTTAACCCCAGAAACTAAATACCACAAAGCCACCCTGTCACTTCCTCCCGACACGAAGAGGAGAGAGAATCAGAATCAGGAGAGTAAAAGGAAAGTTTTGGGCTGAGATAAAAACAGTTTAAAAAGTAAAGCAAAAGCTGCACATGCAAGGAGAGCAAAACAAGGAATTCATCCACCACTTCCCATGGGCAGATGTGTTCAGCCATTTCCAGGGAAGCAGGGCTCCATCACATGTAATGGTGACCTGGAAGACAAACACCATCATTCTGAGCATGTCAGCCTTCCTTTTTTTTCCCCCAGCATTATGTACAGAGTACATCATACGGTTTGGAATATACCTAGGGGCACTTGGGATTAGTTGTCCTGCCTGTGTCCCCCTCCCAACTTCTTTGCATTATTTGGAAATAAAATGCCCACTGGAAATCTGAAGTCTCAGCTTCCCAACTACCATCACAAAGCTGAATGAGTCTACACCCAAAGAAATCTTACTCAAGCAGAGGCTGCCAGAACATCAGAAATGCAAAGCTTCCTGCCAACTCAGCTTCAGGATTTAGATTCCCCGAATACCCTAACAAGAAACCATCTCTCCATGGAGTACCCTGGCTAAAGATAGACCTAGTAGGTGATGAAGTATCCAGTTTCATGGCAGATAGTTGACATTTTCAGATTGCCAGAGAGATAGGCTTGCTGGCAAGAAACCTTATCCCGGGAAATCTGCCTAGTTTCTGTCGAAGATTCAAGAAAATCAACACCTTCCGGTAAAATTTAACAATTTTATTCATAAGTATTCAAATTAAAAGAATCTGAAAAAAATCCCCACAAAGATATGTGTTTTTAGAAAGCTTCCTAAATATGACTCTGTCAAGGCTGCCACTCTGAACTGTATCCTTAACATTGACTCAATTAAGTAACTTTAATGAGGTTATCTTCATAGGTGTATCTCAAATTTTGCACCACCAATTAAAATATCATTTAACCAGCACTATCATTTAACTAGGTCTGTGATAATAACTTGCAATTTTTCAGTTTTTAGGGGAGGTTAACTGTTCAGGCTTTTTGGTTTTTTCTTGTTACTTCTTTGGAAAATTACATAGGACAGTTCAATTGCTATAAGTATGTAATCAAGCCATCAACATAATAAAATGTCTTTTTAATTAACTAAATTTTCACAGTACTTTACACATTAGACTACCTAGACACCACTGTCAGCTTTCCTAACATATATCTCAGGTTTTGGTGGAGAAATGTATCAAGTTTGAATGGATCAATGTGAACTACACATTTTGGGGGAACAGAACAAAACAAAATCAAGAACAACCAGCACAGTCATTCTGGAATTAAACAAATTTAATTAACACCGTGTAGGTATCACACTTCTCTCAAAGCAATAGTCAAGATAATTCTACAACACTGTCTAGATTTTTCAGACAAGATAAAAGTCAAAGCTGAAGTGAATAATTTTATCTGTCCCCATGTTGGAAGAAAATGCTTCCCAGTTTTATGACAGATGTATTTACATTAGGTAGAAGTGGGTGAACTTTTGACCCTAGAGAAGTCTGAAACCAAGAAAACCTATAGGTAGGCTTATAAATACTGGGGGTTTTTTTGTTTTTTTTTTTTTAATAGCTTTGTTGATCCTGGTAATTTCCTCTTCATCTCTGATTTTGTGAGCCTTTAAGACTTGATCCCTTTCCTAGTGTTAGAGAATTATTTTAAGAAAGTGTATTGGCATTGGCATGTTTCAAATGCTCCTAGACCATCAGACATAATGTATTCCTCATAATTTTATTAACCCATCCAACTTTTAAGATCAAAGACTAAAAACCCCATATAAACCACATATCTAATCCAAAAGAGAAAACAAAATGTGTGTCTGTGTCAGATTAGGGGTAACATGATTCTAGGTGATTTATGTGTCCCTTATATTGAAGAAATTAATTTGAAGGTGTGACTTTAGCCTTTGTGCTGCATATATTATATAGGAAACTTAGCAGTGTGGAGTTTCTACCGTGTGGAAAATTTATGATTCTTATCAGGACCTTTAAGTGTACTAACTAATTTATTTAACTTTTGCTTAGCCCCTTGTTGTGCAGAGACTGTAGTTCATTAAAGTTATAGAGTGAATTATTCATCTGAAAATCTCTCCTCTTTGAAACACTGTATTCAGTTGTTTCCAAAATAAGTTGCCGAAATATGCTCCCTGATAATTTATAATGCTACTGCTTGTTTCCCTGACTCTGGCCTTCAGCTTCACCTGACAATCTTTCAAATCCATCTTGAGCTATAAAAGATATTTCTGATTTTTTTTTCTTTTCCAAGAATAATGTTAATCGGAACTGTTTTATTTTTTGCACAGGTCTTATTTTCTACTTTCCCACTAAAGAATGATTGTATAAAATATTGGTGGTTTGTGTTGACCCTGATTGCATACCAGTCACTCACCAAAGCCTACTCATATGGACAGGGGAGAGAAAATATAAGAAAAGTCCTCCCAGGAAACCTGCTCCTGTTGAACTTCTCTCTCCACGGGTCTGCCAGGATCCTGCTGCAGCACAGGCCTCCCACAGATTCACAGCCTCCTCTCAGGCATCCACCTACTCCAGTGTGGGTCTCCTCCAGGGGCTGCAGATGGATCTCTGCACCCCCATGGACCTCCAGCTACCTCACCATGGTCCTCACCACGGGCTGAAGGGGAATTTCAGCTCCAGCACCTGGAGCACCTCCTGCCCTTCCTTCTCCATTGACCTGGGTGTCTGCAGGATTGTTCCTGTCACATATTCTTACCTCACTCTTCTTTGGCCACAATTGCATCTGCACAATAGCTTTTTTGCCTTCTTAGATATGCAGTCACAGAGGTATTATCATCATCAGTGCCGATGGGCTCAGCCTTGGCCAGCAGCTCCTGGAGCCGGCTGCCATTGGCTCTATCAGACACAAGTGAAGCTTCTGGCAGCTTCTCAAAGAAGCCACCCCTGTAGTTCCCCTGCTACTAAAACCTGGCCACACAAACAAAATAAAATTGGCCACTGGTAAAACCATATTTAATCTTCTGGTTTTTCGCTATCTGAAATGCGTGTTCAGGGCTCGCAAGTGAGTTAAGGCTTAGATCTTTCTTTTTTATTTAAGAAAGATTTAATGGACAACAGTCCTTTGGTAAGAAATCATATTCACTAAAGCTTGAATATGCTGCAGTTTTCTTCACATGACATGTAACGAAACAAAAGAAAACAAAGAATAGTAACACTTGAAATTCAGACCCCCTACTAACTATACAAGTGAGAAGAGGAAGTTGTCATTTCAAAGTGCTTTCCTTTCTTCAAAGTCTCTGCATCGTTTTAATAAGGTTTCAGAAACTTTTTAAAAGGTTTTTTTGAGCTTAAAAGGTGTTTCTTTAGTCTTTTCTAGTTTTACTTTTTCTTTCTAAGAGATAGAAAATTATATAGAAATTCTTTCTTTGCCACCCTTTCATGAACTCTGTTAATATATTTTCTTTTGGGTGCAATTTAATCTTCATTTAAAGTGACCATTATGATAAAATGGTAACAAAACTTTTCAAAAAAGATCATTATAATTCTGTGTGTTTGTACAATCAAGTATTTCAGTGAAGGTAAATATTTCATACTTCTGCATGTTAAAAAAAGACCTTTGAATTTTAAATATTTGTACTTTGGAAGGTAATCCTTGCCAGTTAAAAACAAACAAACAAACAAACAAAAAAATAGGGCTTATGTCTACTACAAATAAGAAACTGAATTTCTTTGATTATATTAAATTTTATTATAAACTATATTTGTAATTGTGTGCATTTGTCATTTAATACTTGAGTGAAATATTATCACTATGTGATGTATATCCTTATTTTAAAATCTGAATTCTGAATTTATTATTTGGAATCCAAATGGTCTCATGCTGGAGCAGAGAGAAGGAAACAGATATCAGAGTTAACGACTTGTACTGTCTTTCCCTCCTCAATTGCCCTGGATACAGAATCAGAGAATCAGAGAATGGTTTTGCTGGAAGGGACATTAAAGAACATCCAGTTCCAAGCCCCCTGTGATGAACAGGGAAATATTCCACTAGACCAGGTTGCTCAAGATCCCATCCAGCCTGGCCCTGAGCGCTCCCAGGGATGGGGGATCAACAGCTTCTCAGCGCAACCTGTTCCAGTGCCTCACCACCCCCACAGCAAAGAATTTATTCCATCTATATAATCTGGTATGCTTAGAAGCAAGGTTCTGGTTATGGAAACAAGATTAATAAATGTTATTTTAATAAAGTGTGTAAAGCCCTTACTTTTTGGTATTATAGCAGTAGGACATGGACAAGCCAGCATCTTCCACATAGGAATTTGACATAAACAAAAAATCAAATGCCATAATTTTATTGCATTTTAAGATTTTAATTCATTTTAGTAACAAATTGTTTTTATAATATACTACTGACAAGACAATTAGAAAAGGTTATTTTATATCTTTAAAATTGCCGGGGCTCAGCATTTATTTGTCTGTGAGTGTCTAACAAGATTACTAAATACAAAACCAATTAGTTTCAGAACACTTTTGGAGGTGGTAAATTTAACTAGCTTATCAAAAGACTGATTTAATTGATGCTGATATATCATTTGGTGTCATTTTGGTGTTGATCTGAGATCTAATAAAGCAAATAAAAACTCTTGACTGAAGAACAGTTGCAGGCTTGGTTGATATTAAGAATTACCAATATGAAGTCAGTGTTGCGGTGTTGTGTTTCTGCCATTGTGTACTTGCATTGTGTGATTTAGGTGTGCGACTGGAAATGTGATTTGAAGTTGTTTGTTAAAGATAATGGAACTGATTAAAAATTTATATATATATATATATATATATACAAATACTTGAATTGTGAAACTGTTTCTTTCAGTGCATCATTTCTTAAAGGAGAACAGAAAAGGCTGAATGTAGTATTTCTTTGTATCTCCTGAAAAAATGTAAAATTATCTAATTATCTATGCCTCTTTGCATGTAAAGGTTATTCTTTCAGCCCGCTTTTTTCAATGATACAAGGCAAGCCAGTCAATCTCGTCTCCGTTCTTGTAAGTCTAATTGTGAATTTAAGCACTATGAGTCACAATACGATACATTTTATTTTGGAGGAGGTATGAATGTGCTTTAATATTAATGCTCTAGAATACCTTTCCTGATGCATTCCAGGGTTTACGTTTGTACATTTTACAGTTTGTACCTTGAGAACATTGCAATGAAGCATCATAGAATAAGTTGAAATCTGTCTGATTAATTATGACTTTTTTTTGGATTTCCAGTCCGTATGAAAAAAAGATTTGTAGACGTTGAGAAAGTCTTTATTAAATGAGACTGTTGTGCATGTAAAACTCCATATGCTAGTAAAATTACGAAACTGTTTTAGGCTGCATTTTTCACCTAGTAAATAATACTGAAAGAAAGAGAAATCTTCTAAAGAACTTACAGAAAGCCTTTTTTTTTTTTAACAGTAGTTGATTGCAAAGCAAATGAGATATTAATTTATCATGTTGTAGGAAAAAAGATGGTTTAGGGCATCTGACTTCTCAAAAGCTGAGAATAGAGGAATTTAGGAGGTAAAAATAGTAAAAAAAAAAAAAGCAAACAAAGAAAAAGGAGCCAAGAAGGGGTGATAGGTCATCTGCTTCTTTTATATTACACCTATTTAAACAGCACAGTAATTTAAATCTAGATGCACTTAATAATCTTAGCAAGACTAGTGTTTTAAACAATAATATTACAATGGAAGTAGGATCTGAATTGCATGTTATTGCTTTTTACTGCATCATAATAGCAGCTAATTATTAGTAACAACATGAGAGCTAGTGCAGAGCTTTTGAAATGGTATGTGGAGTATATACATATCTCTGTGTGTGACAAGGTGACAAATTAAATGTTTCTCTAAGCAAAGTGGTCATTTGGTGATTCATAAGCCATGGCAATTTAGAGGCAATTAGATACAGAAGGGACTGAGGACCTTCTTATACTGGTTGCTGTTTTGAAGTTGCACCTGTTCTCATAATGTTTTAAAGATATAGGTCAAGGAAATAGGAAAAATTGAGAAAAGTCAAAAATGTCTCTATATCCAAAACAAATACAAAAATTCATCTGCCTAAAATGTCATTGGATGGTTTCAAGTGTGAAAAAAAAAAACCCCACTGGGAAATAATTGTTTTCTCTGTTCTTGGAAAATTTACTCTCTTTTAGAGCATTTAATGAGCTTCACATGAGAAATTGTAGCAGGTCCTTCTTCAAACTGATCAATCTAAAATATTCATCGTTTTTCTACTGCTTTAGATGCTATTCTCCCATTTTGCAAACCAGAAGATTTTAATTCTTTAGCATATTGTCATATTGCTTTTTCCTGTGTTTTTTTTTTCCTTTTTTTTTTTTAGCTAGAAAGCATTGTTATTGTTTTCACATCTTTGAGCACTTTCCAATCCTTTCACTAGTTTTAATTTATGATATCACTGTATGCTCTAATAAGCTGTTCTTTGGAGGTGTAAAACAGTTGCAGCTCTTAGTGATTTCTGCTAAAGAGAGAATATTGTAGAAGTGTATCTGATGTGTTCTTCCTGTCATTGTTTTGGGAGGGAGAAGTGCTGTGAAGACAGTTAAATTACTCTTCATATATGAAAGCTTGATTATAAAAGAAGTACCAAATGCTTTTAAGGCTTTCTAGTATACCAGTGAGTATGAGGACTGAGTTTTATGGACATTTATGAGAGTTTTAAATTTCTGTATCACATCCATTTTGAAGACATGGTTTTGCATACCAAAAGTTTTTAAGATTTGAGGCTTCTTGGTCCCTTTTTTTTTGATATTTCATCATTACACCAAAAACAGGCAAGCAGAAGAGCCTTGCCAATGTAACCTGAGCAAGTCACACAATGACTTCTCTCAAAAATTTAATCTTGTAAAGATTAAATATCTACTCTGATATGCTTTCTCCATGAAGTTCTCTGTTTCCTAACACTTTTCATAGACCATATTTTTTAAATCCATGCAGGTTCAGGGACCTGCAGGGCAAACTGCCGCTTATTCTTTGTAACTGTGACATTGTTCTATCATTCCATGATGCTATGACCTCTAAGTTCATATTGAGGGGAAAAGGAATGGAGAGGAAAAACAGAATAATCTGGGGTTTCATTCATGTTCATAAAACATGCAATATGATAATGTCACCGAAACTGCTGGAAAACAGAAATTCTCCAACATCTTTTAAAGTGTTAGAGAATTAGGCATTACTTCATTCTGGCCAGCATGTGCAATGGAAATCATTCCATCTACACAAGCCCAGGTTGTGCAGTGGAAATCACTCCATCACACATGGTTCTTTACCAAACTTTTCGCATATTTATACATAAAAACTCTGAAGAAATTCTCATTCGTTGGTTCTATATTACACAATTCTTAGTAGTGGCTCTCCTATTGATTATTGATCCCTTCATCTTTGATGATAATTTGGTCTCATTCTTTGGTTCTCTTATCAATTTTTTCCCAGACCAGGTGTCTCTGACTACAGCAGGGGGTGAGGTTTGTCAATGTCCATTTATCTCCTCTCTATCTTCTGGCTAATCCAAATCTGTAGATGTAAACTCGTAAGTCTTGGAATCTTCTTTTTTGTTGTTTGAGGCTCATCAAGCCTCACCCAGGGAAACTCAAATCCTCGATAAACAGAGTTTTTTGAAGAGAAACTTCAGTTCCCCTAAACCTAGGCAAAGGCGAGCTAAACCATGACTAAAGTGAAAAAAAATGTTTCAAGTTGTATAATTTCCAACAATAGTATACTAAATATCTTTTAGTGATATCTTAGTGAAAAATGATTGCAGACTATTTAAGAAACCTGATATAACTAGCAATTCTTCCCAAAGGGATTGCCATCTAGCACATAGTACTTTATAAACAGATAAGATGAACAAACAGTTTAGAGTGAGGTGTGGGACAGCGTGTTCAGACATTTTTTAGCCAGCTATAGAAGTTGTCATGGGTTGAGCCCGGCCAAATGCCAGGTACCCCCAAATTAACACACCCACACTCAGGGCTCATGAGTTGAGATAAGGAAACCCGGGAGAAGACGCACTTAGAATAGGCAAAACAGGACTAACTTAGGTTGCAAAGTGATCTAATTTATTACTAACAGAGTCAGAGGAGTAAATGAGAGGTAAAATAAACCCTTCAAGGCCACCGTTTCTTCGCTCACCCCCCTCCCTCCTTCCCAGCAGCTGCACAAGGGAACAAGGTATGGGGGGAGGGTTAGGTCAGTTCATCACCCAGATCTTCTTCCCCTGCCCGGGGAGAGGTTCTTTTCCTCTGCGTAGCCATGGGTCTCACCGTCGGCAGCCCGCCCGACACTGCTACAGTGACGCTGGTCCCCACACAGGCAAGCAGTCTCCCCAA
>VZRN01004656.1:27022-86964 GCA_013397935.1 Dasyornis broadbenti | reverse complement strand
TTTCTCCACTAGGACTCCCTCTGGACCACGGCCACTTTCAGGGTATCCACTCGCTTTGGGGCAAGTGGATCTCAGCATTTCCCGTGGGCCCCCATGGGCTGCAGGGGCACCCCCTGCTTCACCATGGGCCTCACCACGGCCTGCAGAGGCTGCAGAGCTCCGGCACCTGGAGCTCCCCCTCCCCCTCCTTCTCCACTGACCTTGGTCTCTCCATGTTGTTTTCCCTCACATACTCTCACCTACTCCTACTTCTCTGGCTAAGGAAAAGTGCGTGCACCCATTGTTTTGATTTCGTCTTAAATATGTTTTTCACAGAGGCGTAACCAACATCTCTAATTGGCCCAGGCTTGGCCAGCAGCCTGTCCATCACCTCAGAGCTGGACATGGTGAAGGCTTCGAGAAGCTTCACCGAGGAGCCATCTTCGTGGCCCCCCCCCCCACTAGAAAAACCTGGGCCAAGCTAAACCACGACAGAAGTCATGATATATTTATTTTTGCCATTGTCAGGTTGTAGTTCATTGATAACTTGTTTCAATTTTTACTCTCTCAAATACTGAATTTCACAGCAATGTACAGTTTACAACTTCATAAAACTGGTAGGTGAAGTAGAAAGTTATTAAGGTTTCTTTAAATATATGTAACTATCTGTTCACAAGGTACTTATAGTTCAGGAAGGGCAGTTAAACCATAGAAAAGGAATGCCTGAAGCAAATTAAATTCAGAGTAGTTTTTGAAACAGAAGTTGGAAACCCTGCTCAATTTTATTAGATAGAGTTGTAAAATAGGTTTCAAATTGGGTAATTAATACTGTATAAATAATCATCACTATGGGTGTCTTTTTTTTTACCTGAAATACTCCTGCACAAATTAAAATTAGTCCCCCATCATCTCTATCTCCTTCTCCTTTCAAGGGGAAGTAAAGGTAAAATTCTTACTGAGTCCTTAGGGTTCAATTCACCTGAAAAGTAGATGTGACCTTCTGTACTGAGCAAGTCTATAAAAAAGCAGCAGGTGGTGTCTCTGTGCCAGTTTGACCTATCCAGATGCAAGGTTATTTGACATGCAAAGTGCACTTTTGTTATCTTGATGAAGGCAATCTCATCCTTCATAGGGGAAAGGGAAATGAGAACTGTGTTTTGGGCAACCAAAGAAACAGAAGTTTTACAGATGTTCTTTAAGGAAACTTCATTGGGTTATTTAATGGAATAAATGGAACCTAGAGTGTGTCCAAAACAAAAAAATACTGCCCTAGTTTTTTTAAAAATGATCTTTAATCTTGTAGCTCTGCATGGATAACTACTGATGACAGTAAACTATTGAAAGAAGGGGATGAAAAATCACTTACAGCTCTGACTTTTGATGGGACCAATCTAAAACATAAAAAAATAACTAAGAATCTCTTTCTTCATTTAGTTAGCTTTTGCCATAGCAAACTTGCCTTTTTGAAGTGCCCTGGCAGTGCCAGAAGATAACACTAGAGAATTAACCCCAAAACAACATTTCTTAGCTGTCTTTATGTTTATGTATTTTGTTAAGCAAATGTTTTTAAGAAAAAGGTGATCTACAGGATTGAAAGTGCCCCCTGTACTGGTTTGTAAATAACAATAAGGAAATCTTTTGTTTTCTTGTTTCCCAGAGTTGCCTTTTTCAGCCCATACACTTTCTCAGAATGATTATGTGAGTCTTGCACAAGAATTCAAACTTTGTTATCATATCTTGCCCATTTCAATTTATCTAATAGAAAATAAGGATAAATATCTGGCCCAGGTTAATTCTGAAAGTTTTATTAATAATTTCTGAGCTGTGGAAGCACAGGATTTATTTTCTTTCACAGACCATCATTATTCTAGTCCTGGTAGAGCTCCCTGCCATTTATCTGAGGGGAGAAAAGGCAAACAAACAATATAACAAAGGTAAGGAACTGGTCATAGTGATGCAGTTGTTTTGGACAGAGGAAACAGATCAGAGAAGATAAGCAGCTTTTATCCTCGTGGCTAGACCTACATAATGGCAATCACTCTTGTTTGCTGCTTGCATATCAAGTCTCAGGTTCAGTATCATTAAAAATACAGGAAGAGACAAGGAATAATGTCAGGACACAAAATATTTCAATGGCATAACAAGGATGTATTTTTAAGAAAAATTTTAAGTCAACACCACTGTTACTAAACAAAAGTACTGAGACATTTTCCCTGAGAAAAAATAATAATAAAAAAATTGTTGACTAAATAAGTAAATATTCAAGTTTTGTTGCTCCACTTAGGTGATTATATTTAACTAGAAAGAACTTTGAAAAATCCTGAAACAATTTTTCATAGTTGTATTAATTTACTTCTTTTGTCATATGGTAGTACTCACACAGATTTCTGAAGTCCACTTTCATTATGAGATATTCTTCACATAGAAGTGTTTTTGTGCAAGAAAGTTGCATTATTTGGCAGTTTGATATTTCTGGCCATAGATTTGAATGATATTTCCTATATGCAGTTCAAATAGGAAACATACATAGCTCAATATATACATATTGAACTATATGAAGTATATTTAAAAACAAGCTAAAAAATCCCTAAACAAATATAAAAGAACTTTCAGTTTCTTAAGGATAGAAGCTAAGACAAACCTGGAGCAGTGAGATCACTGTCAAAGCTGCACCTCCATCTGCAGTTGACAAACCAAGCAACCTGCGCCAGATGTGTTGCTCAACAGTATAGAACTTTCCCATTGTTAAACATTAAGATGTTTTTAACTAAGAAATACTACTGAGGATCTTAATAAACAGCAGTGACAAAATAAACAAAAGTGATGTTCCTCCCTTTCAGTAATTAGTACTCCAATGCTGAATGCTTCCCAAATACAATATTATGCAATATTATGCTGCCAAATCTTTGACATAGGTCAATTTATGCTGAACCAGATCTATGCCTTCCTGTAGTCTAAAACATCTACTTGGTTGCCATTCAGAAGCAGTGTAAAACCTTAAACTTTTGTTTCCTAGGAGTTTTTTTCCTGCTGCTAGATGAGAACTTTAGACAGGTGTTACCATCTTGTTGAAATGAGATTACCATTGGCATGCAAAGCTTTGATACAGAAATAGCACGAGGTAACCTGATATAAGAGTGGCTTCCTTGCCTTGCCCAAAGACTTACATTCTGAGAAGGTCCATCATCTTTTGGCCGTATGCACGTAGCTACTAATGAAGACTAACACTAAGTTTAGTGTCAACATTACAAAAGGTAGTCCCCATTTAGGAAGAGAGAAGTACATCACTTGCATACAGCTTTAGCTCTATTTGAATGTAAAATATGCTAAATTGAAAGTATGGGTGTGTTATAAAAAGGGCAGAAAAATACATAACATTTCATCAGCTATAAGTAGTCTTATAAAGATTCTAGGTTCAACAGAGAAATCAGAATATTTTTAGTTTAGTCACCAATTCCTTAAGTGTCCTGGGCAGGAAGTTCAACTTCTCAATCACTGGAAGTTTCTGACAGGTAAATCTAGACAAAGAGACCTAGACAGTTTCAGGAGCTTTATAGAGACTTTTCTTTCTTCTGAGCAGGTAGTCTGGTAGATCTTTTTGAATAATATCCAGTAGTTTTGTTCTATAAAAACTGCACACTTCTCTTCTGAGTGCTGCTTTGGTTGAGCCATTATCTTCAGACAAGGGTGAGACCAAAGAGCCTGCCTCCAGTGTAAGAGTAGGAGACAGGTCTGCTTCATAAGGAAGAGTATAGTGGAAAATTTCTAATAGAAGAACAGGAGGAGATATTCATAAGAAAGGAGGAATTATTTCATTAATAGGGAGGGAATTCTTGAAGAAGCTTGATAATAAACTAGTGTATGGCCTCTACAGATCTGTAGTTATTGCCACTGTGCTGTCAAAGCAGCAATTAACCTGTGGGAATTTGATTGTATGTTTTCATGTTGCAGCTGAGGAGATAGTAAAGAAGGTTATAAAACCAAATAAGAATATCTGTTAAACCTTGTTTAGGGTTTGATTATGTGTATCGCCTTTTGTTTGTTTGTTTGTTTTGTTTTACATTTATTGATAAAACAATAATAAGCAAACATCTTTAAAGAAGTTTATATTTTTTCTGTTTCTATAAGTGGTAATTGCTTTGATGACCATAGTAAACCTTTCTAATCCTCTGATCAGCTGTAGTGTGAAATATAAGGGGTTATTGAGCAGAGTTTAGGTCAGAATAATTCTAAGAACCCATTACAAAACAATATAGTTTTAAATAATCTCATAATTGTTTCAGACACAAATCATATTCTGCATGAATTAATTAATTTTTAACAACAATTGTGTATTCTATAAAATATTTTTTATAAAACAAAATATTTCAGAAGTTATTTAACCCATTCTTTTTCTTCCTGTGTTTTTTGTTTGTTTGTTTGTTTGTTCTATTTTTATAGAGAATAAAATAAAAACATAAAAAGATTCAATTTTAGGATATGAAAATAAAACATACTGGCATTTCCATATTGAGTCGTTCTATTGAGAAAGTAAAATATTTTGATATTTTCAAAATATTACTCCTAATTTTTGCAGGAGGTCAGCTGAAATTATTTACTGAGTTTAGCTTATTTCTTAGACAAATCCAATTAACTTCTGGCTTAGTAGCTTCACTTCTTATAAAACAATTAATACAATTTTAAGCTAAAAAACCCTAGATGTAAGTATATACTTACTCAATTATTAAAACATAGTAACATTTTCATATTCTTATGTTTACTACTTCAAAAGTACAGAATCTCAGAAACATGAGTAAGTTTGGAAAGGACCACAGTAGGTCAGTGGTACAACCTCCCTGCTCAAGCAGGGTCATCCTAGAGCATATGGCACAGAATTGTGGCCCGACAATTCTTGAATATCTCCAGTGAGGGAGACTCCACAGCCTCTCTGAGCAACTTGTTCCAGTGCTTGGTCACCCTCACAGTAAAGAAGTTCTTCCTCATGAACAAGTGGAACTTCCATCAGTTTCTGCCCATTGCCTCTTGTGCTATTGCTTGGCACCACTGAGCAGAGCCTGGCTCCATCCTCCTGACACCCTGCCTTCAGACTTTGATAGACATTGATGAGGTTCCCCCTCAGTCATCTCTTCTCCAGGCTGGACAGGCCCAGCTCCCTCAGCCTGTCCTTGTAACAGAGATGCTCCAGTACCTCCATCATCTTTGGTCACCCTCCTCTGGACCTGCTTCAGGAGTTCCATGTCTCCCTTGTACTGAGGAGTCCAGAACTGGACACTCCAGATGCACCTCACCAGGGCTGAGTAGGGGGGCAGGATTACTTCCCTCAGCCTGTACAATGGTCTTCCTAACGTGCTCCAGTTCCTGCCAATTTAATTCAGAAATAATCCTTCCCAAGATTTTATGCATTCTACATTTTATCATATACATTAAAATCAGTCAACAAAAGTTTGATATATTCTTCTCAATCATAAATTAACTAAATACTCAAATATCTCATAAGCCTAATTTAAATCACTTTTATGGTAAAGTAATTCAGCATTAAATCAGTTGCAGTTCTTAGTAAATATTTTTTACAGCAAAGAAATTGATATAAATTATTTTAAAAATAATAAAATTATTATCTATAAAATAAAATTATTATTCTCTTCTGTGTATGTGCTGTAGCTGGTACTGTCTGCAAATTTTTTTTTGATTGTACAGTACATCAGTACATACTGATTTTGCATCTATAATGCCTTCTTTAATTCTTCTAAGTATATCAAGAACATTAGCAATATTTAAATCTCTCTGTCTTAACATGTTTTCTCTTTCTCTCTCTAGGCTTGACGTCTTTTCATCTATTTAAACATGAGTCATTCTATGAACCAGTGCACTAAATGTCCATATAAATTCCTGCAAAGCAGTTTCCTCATCATTTGGTTCTCAGGGGGTTTGTTTTCCAAAGGCAATACCAGTTTCTGCCAGAGTTTTTGTCCCCAGTCCAAGTTATTTATCAAGAGAAGCAAATGTTTTATCCAAAGCTGTAAAATTATGAAGAATATTTGATAAGTGAAATTATATAATGCTCTTCATTAAGCCAAACTCACAAAAGTGCATAAGAACTAAAGATGGCAAGAATCCCACAGAAAAGATCTTGCATAAGTGAAAAATCAATTAAGACAATCCCAAAACTAGTATCCAACATATATCTGTTAAACAAGGAAGCTTGCAACCATTTAGTGGGATTTACTTTGCTTATACATTCTTATGATGCTACTACTGCTGCATATCGTGAGGTCAAACAGACCCCAAAAGGCTATGATACAAAAAGATTGGCAGATACGAAGTCTAAGATTGACCAATACTGTCCACATTAAGGGATTTTTCATATATACACATATATATATGATCGTATATGAAATTTCCTATATAATTAAAGCAAGATGAAAATGTGATAGTGGCTCCTAATAATATATGTATTTGCTGTGTGAGTAGGCTAGATGGGATAAGTGACAAAGGATGATATATTAGCAACCCAAACAGCGCACAGAATTATGGCCCTGATCTTCATCTTGCAGAGATGTCATAGGGCTCATGGTGATCTTTTGTTGAGATGGAAGAAAGTTACAAGATAAGGTTTTGAATTGTTAAAAATGTGATTTGAAGAGAGAAAAAAAAGGCATTTCATAAAGGATACAGAATATCCCTGAGGGACTTCATAACACAATGAAAACAGGTTTGATATACCACTAATAGATCAGTCCAACAATTATAAATGTAACTATAATGTCTTCCTGGTTTATATTTCCATGTTGATTTTATCTTGTTTTGAAATGTCAGAATTAGCAAAATGTTTTATTCCTAGATATTACAAATGTTTAGCAGAGAAAAATACATGGGAATGTTAATAGGGTAGAAAATTTAATATTTGTCAGCATATTAATTATATTTTAATATAATACTTGTTTTTTTTCAAAAAGGCTTTAGCAAGACTTATTTAATGTAGTGTGAATCTTTACCGTACTTGTAAAATCTAGAGCAGATGCATCATTATGGACCAAAATGTGAAGTATGAGGCTCATGATAAAACAGTGGAGTACTGCACAGCACAGCACAGGTTGAGCTTGACATATGAAATGTAGGCTCCTTTTGTAACTTGATGAGTGTTTCCATTTTTAGTAAATAGGATTTAAGTACCTGCTTTGCTCCCTCATAATTTCAACATCTGTGGAAGTTTTCTTGTGCTTTGTCATTCAGTTAGAGGCACTAGTGACAGTCTCTGACTGCTTCATTTATCACTGTACGTTCCGTTCTGCATTTGGAATTGATTGTTTCAAAGATGCAGCCTACTTTGAGTTCAGTAGGCAATTTTATGCATTGTCTGAAATGTCTTCCTTCATGCTAATAATAAAAACGTTTTGTAAGATATTTATCAAGGTCCTAAGTAATAAAACAGTTTGGAGTAGGCTTCAGCCTCTAAATTAAGATACATCTCTTTTTTCAAAAGAGTCTGAAAGCTTTGTATAGTGTTCCTCTAAGGAGCATCTCAGTTGTTTGAACTGTAGTGGTTAATTTGCAACAGAAGTCAGAATTTCTAAATTGCAAAAGAGAAATGTGCACTACATCACTGACTGTTAATAAAATGCCTAAAATATTCCCTCTTCATAAAAATAAAGGATTTCTTATAACTTAATTGACTTTGTCATCTTTTTAAGCTTCTCTAGAGACTGCTTTTTAAACCTTCGAACTTTGCCTGCAGGCTGCTACAGAGACTGTTCTTTGTATATTACATACCACAGAAAAATATATATTTTTTTAAATGTACGATGCAGCATTTTGTGCTGAGGTAAACATGTAGAAATATCACACCAATAATGGTTCAAAGTGGAAGACTTTTACTGCTGGGAAGGTTTTGGATATGGGAATTTTGAATTCATTAACCTTGAAGAAATTTATTTTAAATTCTGTCATTAGTTTCACAAGCCATTCATTATAATTTTTGTTTATAATGCTATGAAGAGCCTTTTCAGTTGGATATTAGAAGGTTGTTTCATGCCTGAGAAAAAAAGATGGATCCTTCTTACCCACTGCCTTTCCTTGAGCCCTGGTTTTGTAAAAAATTACATGTTTATAATGCATCTGGTGTTTGCATGGTCTGAGTTAGTTTGCCAGTATGAACAGCAAATAGCAATATACATTTAAGAGGGAGGTTTGAGAACTTTTTTTAATGTTAAACTTCTCTGTCCCATTTTTAATTATAGACAGTACTTAAAAACATGAATCATATTTTTATCTTTGATGGCAGGTAACTGTTGATTTCTTTGGTTTTAGGTTAGCACCAGTAATATTTACTATGGAAGCTTCAAAGTTGTGTTGATTCTATCTTGAATAAATTTTCTTTCATTAGTAGCTCATAATCAAACTATTGTAGAGGCAGTCTCTCTGTATGATGTGTGATTTCCTAAGAAAGTAGAGACATGATAAAAATTCCAGGAGGAGAAACATTAAATTTGCTTAAGTCAGGAACAGGAAGAGTAGCTTGAATATATCTATCCATATACTGCCTTTTCCCTGATGTCAGAGTGGTTAGAATATGGATGAAGAACTAAGTTAATTCTGGGGTTCGCTATTACAGAAACTTCAGAACCAGCTGTTAAGTGTTAATGAATGACAGTGAGTTCAAATGAAAATGGATTAACTAGTTTTAACATGTAGGAAAATATTTATTTTTAGAATAAAGGTTAAATTGCAGAAGAACTGTAGTTTTGTTTAGTTAATCTTTAATCCAAAGCACCAGACTTTGTTTTCTGGAAGCAAAAGTAAATAATAAAATGGCTTTTATATTAGAAGAATTAGGTGTTAAAGATAAAATACTTCAGTACTTTTTGAGAAGTCTGTAGTGTCATACGGACATTGGAAAAGACCAAATAAATGTTAAACTACCAATTTCCATTTTTTCCCCGATGTTTTTGCCCTATACTTCACTATGGGACATGACATGGAGTAGTCCACCCCTTTCTGCAAAATAATGTCTAAGGGTAATAGTGATAAAGGAACTTGTGCAAAAAATAAAATAAAAAATTCTTCCCAAGACTACTGTTACAAGAATGAGATTAGGTCCAAAGAAAAAGGTGTTTTGTAACCTTGATCACTCTAATTTACCTGGCTTATCTGCAGAGAATCCTACTGTTTGATTTTCTGCCTATGAATGAGTCCGAAACCTTCTATATTGGAGAGGCAAGGATTAAGAAAAACATTATCCAGGAAAAAACTACCCAGATCAGCTATTTTTTTCCTGAAACTCTACACAACTGCACCAACTTTAACATGTTCCCCTCAAAAGCTGTTTTGTTTTTCCTGCTGTCAGGCACATAAAAATTCTTAAGTATAAGCTCTGAAGTAACAAGAAAATAAGCACTTTAAACTTCCATACTCAATAAATACTTAAAATGTAAAAAAAACACCTGAGAAAAGGTAAAACTTGAAAAAGACCATAGTAAAGAATCTCAGTAATTCTGAAAGAGGGTTGCTTTAATCATATTACAGTATTAGCAGAAAACTTCTGAATCCTTTGAATTCTTGTTATAAAATACACATTAATTTTTGTCTTGTCTTGATGCTGGATTTGTATTATATCCACACTCATACCTTTTATTTTGAATTATCCTTAAAAGAATACATTCATTTTTCTTCAGATATTTCCTCAGTTGTTTTTTCACTCTTTTTTTGTTCACAGTTTAATTTAGATACATTCATTATCTCTCTCTTTTTTTTGTTCTTTCTTTTCTTGTATCTCAGTAGTCTATATCAAATCTCTCCTGTATTCAGGTTATTGTAACTGCACTCTATGATTAGCTTAGTTTATTACAGTGCAAACTTCCTAGAGCTTTGACCTTCTCCTGTAAATTGAGGTACAACTCATATGAATCATGTACTTGGGGGGTTTTTGTTGCCTTTTGTTTGGAACAAACAATTGTTATGATCAAACACTTTTTCACTGATAGCTTTGTTTGTTCTAGTAGTTTCCCTTTGCATTTAATGTGGATTTAACAAAGTGCAGGAGGAAAAGTATGGTAGAAAACTTCGCTATAAACCGCCTTTGAAATTTCCTGATCTTCCTCATATATAAAACCCACATTCAGGAAGGAAAAAATAAGAATTTGTTGACTCTGTATGGAATGCAAGCAGTAACTGTGACATTCTTAAGCATGTGGAAACTAAAAGAACATCATCTCATTTGGGTGTGTTACTGGAGTGGTCAACAACCTTGTTTTACCCTATCCTATCTTTCTAAAAAGAGAGAAAATGGTGGGCTTGTGAGACAGCAGTTAGCCTTAACATGATGAGTTAAAACATTTCATAAACCCTTATGTTATGTTTGAAAAACAGGTATAGTTTTCATATAGAGAGTTCTTCAAAGTTTATTGTTGGTTTTTTTGTTTTTTTTTTTCCTAATTGGTAGCATAATGTCATTTCCATTCAAGAAAATTTCTGATGAAAAACTTTAGTCTTTGTCCTTTTTTTGGCTTAATGTTGGGTGCTCACCTATTTTGTATCATTGGTTTCTTTCATTCCAAGTCAGTTGCTAACTCTGTAAAATTAGCAGTCCTTTAGAAAGATTCCATATTTTAGCTTGCAACATACCAAAAAAAGCCTACAAGATCTACGAAACTGATCTTTACATCAAACCACTATTTGTTTAGCTTTAGGTGTGATGCCAGACATCAGGGAAGAAGAGCGTAGAGCAGTGCCAGAGCCAGCCAAGCCTGAAATGCAAGTCAACATCAAAGGAAAGCAACAGGTGGTAATAGTTGGAGACTCTTTCCCATGGGGAATGGAGGCCCCCATCTGCCAGTCCTGTTTGCTCTCTAAGGAGACTTGTTGCCTGCCTGAGGCTCAGATACCAGATGATATGGAGAGACTTTCAAGATTTGTCCAGCCCTTGGATTATTTTCTGCTGCTGTTCATGCACATGGACACTGGTGGTACTGTGAAGCGAGATACCAGCCACATCAAGAGTGGTTTCACTGCTCTGGGTGTGAGACAGAAGGCCACAATAACCCACGCTGTTTGTCCTCAATCCCGATGATTAAAGAGAAAGGCTTGATTAGGAGCAAGTGCGTACTGCATGTCAATCACTGGCTGCACAGCTGGAGTCATACAGAGAATTGGCTTTTATATCACATTAGCTGTTTTGAGGATTGAGGACTGCTGGACAGGCCTAGTTTGGAGGGTCAAAATGTGGAAGGAAGTAGCAGTAGAGGAAGAAGGAAAGAAATAGGGACCTGATTCTTATATTGTGTCATTTTAAAATGAAAATTTATTAATAATTTCCCAAAAGCAAGGATTTTCTGGTTTTATCAAAAAATTTATTTCCCAACAGTTATACTTTTAGTATACAATTCAGTTTATATCTTTTCCCCTTTTTATTCCCTTTTACACGTGTCTGATGTGGAGACCTAGTCTTCCAATAAATACCTCAACATAAATGCATGTTATGTGTTTTATAAAGATTCAAGGATAGTATCACAATTTACCCTTGATGAACAGTGAGAAAGTCATACATATTGGTAATTAGTGAAGATTCTTCTTCCTGGGTATATGGTAATCATAACTGCCTAAGGCTGGATGGTGTACTGATAATGACAGGAATGTCCTTTATATAAAGAAGAGAAGAAAAGCAGTACAGAGATGAGAAAGAATGCAGATTTAGAGAACTGTAATGACATGAAGGAAGGTGCATGTTTTCATCATTTGACAAGAGGATGTGTTCTTTTTTAACTTCATCTAACTCACTTTCTCTGCTAATTTGCCAGGGGAGGGTGCTTGAGGGAAGAGTGGTTGCACTCCACTCAAGGCTCTAGGGTTCAATTTGTAGGTTTTATTCAGAATATCGTGATATTGCCCTTTTCATACATATTTAACATGTACAGTCCACTATCCATTTAAAAGTAATATATCTGTCCTCCTATTTGTACCCCCTAAAGAAAAATCTCTCCACCAGACCTCTCAACAATGAAACCCCTTGTGAGCTTTCAGTTGCAGAGGCTCTGGCAGTGGTGTTTCAACAGAATACTGATGCTTAGAAGTGACCGAGGACAAGAGAGCAGTGGGTACAAGGAGTTATCACAGAATTGATCTGGTGTAACCGTAGGATCTACATAGATGACAATATATATTCATAAAATTTGACAAATTCATTTAACAACTAAAGATAAATGATCATGTAAAAATTGACTAAGCCACCAGAATCAAAGGGTAGTGATCACTGGTTTGACATCAGCAATGACCTGTAACAAATGGAATACCTCAAGGGTCAACACTGGGAAATGCTGGGCTTTTTCAAGTGTTCAATATCTTAATCAATGATCTGGATGGTAATATAGAATTCACCCTCAACAAATGTATGAATAATACTATATAAGGAGAGTGACTGATATACCAAATGTCAGAGCTATTGTCCAGAGGGACCTGTAAAAAGCTGACGATGGAGCGAAAAGAAATCTATTAAATTTCAGCAAGGAGACTGTACATCAGTACAGGTTAGAATACCAAACAGCTAAATAACAATGTATCATGCACCTAGGTATGATTCCCTCTTATCATCTCCCTGTCTCCAGTTACTTGAAATTTAGAGATTATGTCAACCAACTGCATAATCTTTATGTAAACCTCTTGGAAAAAAGTTGTAACAGACTTCCAGGAGCAGAACTGGCTTTGGACAAAATAAGTCAACAACATCCTGAAGATTTTGTTCTTTTTTTTTTTGTTGTTCTATAGAATTGGAAGGGTATATAATATCACAACTGATGCCTCATATCCATTGCTATCACTGGTTAGAGGAGGCACTGGGCTGGGCTGGGCTTGGGGGCACTCTCACAGAATTCTTATTAAATTGCAAATTCCTTCAGTAAATCTCTAATGCCAGCAGTCTGATTCAAAAACCACTGAAAGCAGTGTACAAGGAAATGGAGTGAATTATATTCCATGTTAGTGTCAGTTCACTGTTTATATACATGGTCAGTAAATCTGCAGCAGTAGCAAGGTATATATATGTATATTCATATGCACAAGGAGGAACGTGCTCTTTGTGCATATGAATATGATGAATTTACTGAGGATTATGATGTCAAATCAAAATAATCAAATTATATCTACATGGCATGTCAAAAGTAGAATAGTAAACATAGGACTTTTAATGGAAATATTTCTTCTGAGTTCCTTACCTGAATGAGTTTTGGCCTTTTAGTTGCATGATAGAAGCTATTATTCTGAAAAGATGAAGAAAGCTGCTTATTCATGTACACTGATCTATACCACTGAATTGAGGAAAGAAAATTATCCAGTATATATCTAGTAATGTGTAAGCTATAGTTAGTTCATGACAGGGAACTCCACACATTGTTTCTCAAAAGAACTTGGAAGTGACAGGAAAAAGTTAACAGAATGTTCCCAGTGTGACACTGACCAAAGATGCTAACACATTGGATGAACAGGGCAATACTGAATATCAGTAGAGTGGTTATATAATCTGCATATTTGCTAGCATTGAATAGGATGGATTATCTATAGCTAATATGCAGGAATGATGTGGCAAAATTAAGAGAGGGATGTAGAAAAAGACCCAGAACTGAAGATTTACTCTTGAAGTACTAATGACATTGGTGTAATCATTATGCAAAATGAATTGGTGGAAGAAAACCATGACTTGTATAGGCTATATTTGTTTAAAAAAATGTTTTGGCACAAAATGAATCTCTTGGTAGATCAGTATTGATACTGAGACTCATTATATTTCTATCATATGCTGTTTAGAAGATTTCATTTCACTTTAGTCTTAATTTAGTCTCCTATGTGTAAAGTCCCAACCATACATGTAGTGCAGAGCTTTCTGAAGAACTATCGTATCATAAACCTTTGTTTCTTTGAGTGTGGGCTCTTTGGGGAACCTCTCTGGATGCCTCACATTCTATTTTCTCCTGTCTCATGAAGATGATGACAGCAGATCAAGAGACATGTCAGTGTCCCCACCACCACTGCCTATACAAATATTAATAAGGCAAATCTTTAAATCAGGTCCTGTGAAATTTTCAAGTAGTGCAATGTGCCTGCTATCTCCTCCATCTTCCCCCTAAATTTAGCAGTACTCAGCATGAGGCACCCTAGACAGTGGGAGATTTATTCTGAACATCCAGTCAATACATTTGCCAGCAAAGGAACAGGCCAAGTACTGACTCCAAGGTCACAGGACACCCTCCTTCCTGGAACAGGGCAGATGTGTGGTATAAATAAGGTAACTAAAACTCAAATGAGAAACTGGTGTTTTCTTCCTGGGTTGCGACAACAACATCTGTGATATTTTGGTCATGCTGCTCTGAATGTTGGTTGATGTCGTTTGCCCCTGTGCCACTGGGTCCTGAGACTGTCTTCTGACAAGGAGAAATATATAAATATTAGACAGAAAGGGGTAACATGGCATAAAATTAGTAAAAGTCAGGAACAGAAGAAGAAAGCTGGGAGAAAAATGTGATGGCGAAAATCATCATCATCATGTTAGCCAACATAATTCCCTAGAAACTAACTCTGGAAAATCTTGCCCATATGGTCTAACTAAAGAGACAAACAATATACTTGCAGTGGTGCTAAGAATGAAAGAATCCTTAGCAATTGCTACATTTTCCAGATCCAGCAGTCCCTTCTCCTCCAGGAGATCTGAACATCCAAAGAACTTGTAAAGCTCTGAAGTCTGGGAGTGCATATTAGCTGATCAGGTTGATCTCCACTTTTCCTATTGTTGTCCTATTATTCTTACCTGGATGTATGGTTTGGCAGCTGTGTCACCACAAATGTCACCTATCCAGTTCATCCTGCTCCTGACTTTTCATCTCTAGATGGACCCAAACCTATTAATCCTGCTAACATCCTGGATAACACCTGTGATGACTGGCTCAGTAGTCTCCCTCCCCTCTGTCTTCTCCTATGTCCAAATCACCACTTGGGTACTGGGGCACTACATCTGTTTCAGGATGACTTTTCTGGTCCAAACTGCCTCTCTTCTCTGGTAACATGGGGACAAATCAGCAGGGAGCTCCCGTATGGATGCTGCAAAACCTCTTCATCAGAGGAGAGCAAAAGAATAAACCTGTCAGTCCTTAAGTGTATTTGAAGACATAACACATTAACTTTCTGTCTAATGTCATCTTTTCCACAGATCACAGCTCCTGAAGAACACAGTTTCTGCAAATCATAAACCTGATCAGTTCCTGTGAAGCATGGTTGAAAATGAGCTCTGAATAAAATAGGTAGATGAGGAAGGATTAGACGTACCTCAAAGACTTGAGGGCTGGAAGAACATATGAAGGCATTTTCTCTCTAGATATCAAAGAAAAGCAGTTTTTGAAGTCCAGAGTTTTCGAAGACTCAAGTACACTTGCATAATAGGTGTGAAGTACTTTGATATTCATTGAGTACAGGCATTTATTGATTTAATTTCCTCTGGCAGGGGGTGGATGTGTGGGTGTAGGGGTGGGGGTGAGTATGTGGTCTGAAGCAGCTTTGACAACTAACTCAGCACATGATAAGTGAAGGGATTTTCTTCAAAAGCTCATTACTGCTTCCATCCAGACTGCAAAAGCTTTAGACAACTAATTTGATTCTGGAACACTTAATAGTTGTCTTCTACTTCCAATGGCTCTAGACCGCCCTTTTTTTCCCTGAGATTTTCTATCTAGTTCTGTGAAAGCAATAAATGATGTTTGAGTTTGTGATTTTGGTTGATTGCTTGTTTATTGTGAAGGCGATTAGACTTCATGCAATAGGATTCTAATATCAGGGCTTTGGGAAATGTATAAAAAATCATGTTATCAGGCTACCTTTGCAGAGAACAGATAGGAACTGTAGTTCTCCTGGAGACACATCTTAACATTTGAACTAGCTCATACTTCTAGTGCTCTGCTGGTTGATGCCTTTATTGATTTATGGCAAATATAATTAAGCAACCTGTTGTCATTCACTTAAAATTTTAAATGATTTCTGAAAACAGAGAAACAGAAAAAAAAACACAGAAAAAGAAAGAAAACCCCATAAAGAACCCACTTTTCTAGCTTTAACTGCATCAGGGAGTTGTTATTTTGTTTGTTTTAATGCTGAGGGTAAATAAACTTTCCTTGCAGTACAGTTCTGCCAGCATATGTAACTGTACTAAATGAAGGTGAGGTGAAAAGGAGTAATCAGAAATAGGCAGGATGAAATTAAGTCTGCCTCTAGGCATATTTATATATGCAAATTAAGCAATAGAATATTACAAGGGCTTTTGCTTTTGCTTTGCTTTTGCTAAGTGTTTTGGAAAACTAAAACTTGTAGACTATTTCGTAAGGGTCAATTCTGAATGAGGTATTGGAGCACACAAGTTTAGTGCATTTCCAAAACTCAAGAACCCTTATTTTTCCATATTTCCTTCCAAAGAATGCATATCAATTTTAAAGCATTGAAATATGGCATGCAAATATGTAAAAATGAGTGGAAATATTCTGCACGTATTGAAAGAGCAAACAGCCTAGGATTTGGCTGGACAGGGTGCTGGACCATCTTGTCTAGGCTATACTTTTGCCAGGAAAGTTTGGACCAGATGAACCTTGAGGTCCCTTCCAACATGGTATTCTACAGTTCTGTGGTTTGAAAGGGTGCAGTTTTAACCGTATTTAACAGTATTTAGTATATTGACAGTATTAATTTATTTTGCATTCTTAAATAATATAGTTCTCTGGTAACATTTTTAAGAAGGGATGGAGAAAGCTGCAGTGCAACTGCTGTCAGAGAAGAGCGGAGCGAGAATATGTGAGAGAAACAAACCTGCAGAGACCAGGGCCGGTGAAAAATGAGGAGGAGGAGATGCTCTAGACATGAGAGGAGAGTGGTGAAAACCGTGGTGAAGTAGCTGTGCCTCTGCAACCCATGGATATCCAGCTGGGTGCAGAGATCCACCTGCAGTCCCTGGAGGACTCCATCTTGGAGCAGGGGGATGCCCAAAGGAGACTGTGACCCTGTGGGAAGCCTTAACTGGACCAGGTTCTTGGAAAGACCTGTGGACCTTTGGAGATAGAAGTCCATGCTGGAGCAGATTTGCTGTCAGGACTTGTGACCCCATGGAGAGGACCCACACTGGAGCAGTTTGTAAAGAACTGAAGCCTGTGGGAAGGACTTACATAGCAGCAGTTCATGGAAGACTGTCTGGAGCAGGGGAAGTGTGAGAAATCCTCTCCTTGAAGGGAAAGGAGTGGCAGAGGCAACATGTCATGAACTGACCACAACCCCCATTCTCCTGTCCCCCTGCACTGCAGACAGGGAGGAAATAGAGAAAATCAAGAGTGAAGAAGACAGGCAGGGGAAAAACATTTTAAGATTTGGACTCGTTATCCTACTCTGATTTGGCTGGCAATAAATTAAACTAATTTTCCCAAGCTAAGCCTGTTTGGCCTGTGATGGTAATTGGTAAATGATCTTTGCCTGTCCTTACATATGCCCTTATGTCCAGCCAGGGTTAACCACCACACAGTACTTACTGAACCCAAACGAATTCTTCATACTTGGAGGGGAAGGGACAAATATGAAGTAAAGCAAGACAGTGCTATATATTGGGAAAAAATTGAGGAATCACCCCAACTGAAAAAGTTTTAAAAGCTTTAGAGCTTTACAGCGACAGACCTCATAGGCCACACAGCCTGTGTGAAATTGGATTCCATGTGATTATTTCTGGGCAATAATTCAGAGCAAATAACATCAAGAAAGCCTTGCATAAATCCTGACAGAAAAAGTGGATTTAAATCAAACTAATAGGTTGCAAAACATATGAAATATGCTTTGTACTGTGCCTTGGAGACACATGGCCAAATCCATATTCAAAAAGTAAAAACAAACCAGAGTGATTTGAAGAATAAATCACTTGTCATCGTGATCTTTAAAAATGCCAGAATTTAATGCAAAAATATAATCCTAACATTTATTGCAGCAAAAATAAATGTCAACATATTAGACTTAACTGGCTAAGCCTCGTGGTAGCATTTCTACAAAGTGAAAGGAACATGACAAGTTGTATTTCACATTTATTAGAATAAGATTTGCTCTTCTTTATCATAAGCAGTAGATTTAAACACTTTATTTTAATTTACTTCACAGTATTGAGAACAACATTGACTCACATAAGAAGTGGAATACCATATACACTTTTCTCTGAAGCAATCAATCAACTTTAGAAGTTAAATATGTAATATGACAACACTAGAGTTTTGCAGTGAAATACAAAATGTAACATAAAATGTTTGTGACATTTCACAGACACTACTTAGAAACATATCTGCTACATCTAGAACATCATATAAGTTATAGTCTACTATTGGTTGTAACAGATATATATCTCCATAAACATGTAATTACACATTAGTATACAGACGGACTACAACTGAGAGCATCTTTTGAGTGCTGCTAGGGACATATCCAGCCACAATCATTGTTCTAATTCCTTCTCAAACCTAGAATTTTGTGTAACACTTGTGTACACTTCCTCTCCCTCCTTTACTTATGACTTTATGCTTTCCAAAGTGTGATCCCACACATCACTAACATAAATACACATAAGAGACTTAGTCATCTTGGAGACTAGCCATTTTTAAAACCTTGTATTCATAAGAAATAATCCAAATACATTGGAAATTAATACATTTCTTCTTGTTATAGCAGTGGTAGCTTAGCCTTCAAGGGATTTTAAAATCTTGTTTGTTGTCTCACAGGTTAAAATGTTTAGATCATTTTCTTTCATACAAAAAATAATATTTACATAAGTCTAGAATAATAAAGTCACATAAATATTAAAATATCAATATGATAACTGTATTAAATATCTATATGAAGTAACACTGTAAAAAAGTTTATAAATGAAACACTGAAAAATATTTTAAATTAATATTTAAATTTTCAAAGCTTAAGCACTTAGAAGATGACAGATTTGTACTTCTTCATGCAATATTACTCCAATCTCTCAGTGTTTTCTATCTGAAAATGTCAGAGGTAGTTATCTCTTTAAAAGAAAAAGAGAATGGCACATATGGTCACATAATTAAAGAACAAAGGCATACAGGGTTGTCAGAACACAGTTTAGTTATCTACATTAGAATTACTTTTTAGTATAAACTCTCCATTTTACAGCCTTAAAGTTTATTTATGCAGAGATACATAACAATATAACATCTCCTAGTTTTGCTCTATGTTTTCTTTTAATGTTCAGTGTTCAGTGTTTATTGAAAAGGCAATGACAGAAAGAAATACATCCAATAGTCTCCCCATGACTGAGGGAAGATTGTGTATGTTACATACATGCAGTCTAGTGCATCTTTCTTGCTCCAGGAGCAGCTGCAAAACCATCCTGCATGTGGCAGAGCTGCCAGGAGTCACTGATGTGTCTCACTGTTTTTGCTGCTGGTGCTGTTCTTGTTGGAGCTCCCTGGGAAACCTAGATGAAAGAGGAAAACCTAGAGTGAGAAAAGAGAGTGCTGGAAATGGTATGAAGTGGTTCTAGTAGTTTCGACAAGTCCATTCAATGTGTCCACAGTGACAATTGGTCCTATTTACTAAAGCTAATAGGTACAGGTAATAGAAATTCAACAAAGGGCCAGTATTTTACCAAGCTAAAAAGTCTCTACCTTAGAAAAGAATATGGTCACAAGACAAGTTCAGAAGATCCGAGGTAATTTTAAAATACTTTTTTTTTCCCCCTAATATCAGACATAAACATTTGTCCTAATCTTTTCAGTGAAATAAACTAAATTATTTTAGTTTTCACCTTGTTTTCCAGCATGCATGGGCTTGGTTTGTATGAGGTATGAGCCGACTGACTTGTTATGGATTTGTCCAGGGGAGCAGATACTTTCATTATCCTACATAGGGGTTGAGGGAAACGTTCTCCTTTCTAGTACACATAGGCAGAAAAGCTGGTACAAACAAAGTGCTGGGTCTACTGGAAAGCTTTACAGCCTCTGCAAGTCCCTGGTTTTGAGGAGAATCTCATATAGATCATCTCCCTACACTGTTTGGCAATTGCCATAGGTCAGCTTTGGCTTTCAGGAGTTTTAATGAATTTCACTCCCTTGGAATGCAACTTTTAAAATGGGCCCTATGACAGACACTTTACATCCTTTGCTGCTTGTAGTGGGCTTTAACACTCTTATAGGCAAATGCCTCACATAAAATACTGTATGACATAAAAGCGTTCGCTATATACTTCATGTATCAGTAGAATATGAAGTTGAGTGTTCTTTCATCTGAATGACCAAATGTACAATTACACATTTAACTTTGAAGTATGTGCTAAGAAAAGGAGTTGTAACATATATTGAGTATAGGAGCTAAATTTGAAACTAATCAGTATTTTTGATAATAAACAAGGCTCACAAATGTTTAAGTATTACACTGCTTTGTATAAAAAATAAAAATTACTAAAATCTAATTACATGCACCAAAATTATGCTGCAATCAAAGAGTGATAGTATGATATTCTTTTTTAGAGGAAATCAAGCTTCTCTTTCATTGGAATCTTATGTCTAGCTTTTATATCCTTCAATTTACAGATACATAAAGGTGTTTATGTACCTGAAACTGGTAACCACTTAAAAGTGTTTAAAAATTTCTACAGAAAAAATATTTATTGAGCTTTTGACATATCACAAACAACATATATTTCTGCTCATATACTTTTGTAGGTTACATGAAAAATTCTCCTTTTCCTCTCCAAAAAATTCCCATTGTGTTTTTATCTGCTCATAAAACATTCACTAAAGCAAACAGAATGTTCAGGTAGTAATATTCTATGTTTTCTCTACTTTGTAAAGGAGCTTTTTCTATTTTGATTTATGTTTCATTGCCCCCTGCTGTTTGATAAAGAACTTCTTTTTCTTTTTTTCTTTTTTTTTTTTTTAAGGACTCAATATCTCCGTCTGCTTTTTTACTAAGGAAAAAGGAATTGGACTAGAAATCATCTTCTCTAGTTATGATCTCAGCTTCAATATGCTTTTTTTTTGTACCTGAAAGACTGAAGCAGTCACATAGTATAGTCATTCAATTAAACTATTTTGGAAATGCTGTAAAATGAAAAAAAATGCATTCAAATGCTATTTCCTGTCTTATACAAAATATTGAGAAACTGTAATATTATTTTCATATGCAATGTTTCTCCTCTTTTTAGTTACTGTCTTGAGATACAGAATCCCTCATGTGAAAAAGGAGTTTTCCTTACATATGCAGATCTATTAGCCCCTACTCCTAGAGAAGGATTCTCTGTGGCTTGATGAGACTTTTCACTTAGATATTCTCATCAGCTGTCTCAACATAGTTCTTTTGATTTTCAAAAAGATTTGCCTGAAAAAGCAGAAGCCCTTAGTGATGTTCATTTTTACTTCTGGTAGTTTTGCCCAAGCAATGCTTTTTCACATGGATAAGAATATCTACAAGACTCCTCCAGTGATATCTTAATATTAAAAATCTAGAGATGACAGATATTGACTGTGTCCACTAGCAAAACATCTGTGTACCCTGTGAATGGTTCCCTTCTTCAATTAATTTCTCTCATCCCAGGAGAGCATTGGCTCTACCAAAATGAGATTTTTATTTTTACTTTTTAAATTTTTTAATAAATGAGTTATATAGACAATGAGAGCAAAAGCCTGGTGCAAAAGGCTTCCATAAGTCGCAAAATCTCATCTATGCCATTGGAATTGTGGAACTATACTTAAAGTTGTGGGTTTACTTTAAAAACTGAGTTTGGAAAAATTACTTGGGCTTCTCATGCAAATCCACAGACATTCTACAAGGCAACTGAAGGCCATGCAGAAGAATAGTGACTTTTGTACCATTGCCACTACACCTAAGGGGTAGATCTACTAACATGAAGGGGATCTTGAAGACTCAGGTTAATATCTGGTTTATCTTGGCTGATGAGACAGCATGAATTAAAACCTCTGGTATCTGGCGGCACCAAACAGAGAGAGCATGACTTATCCACAACACCTTCTTTCAGTAAGATGTCATTTTATTTCAGTTTGTCAGAGGCAAACTAAGAACACAGCCAATTAATTAGCTCAGATGACTTGGATGACTTGATCATTTGTCTGAGCCCTGAGGCTTCTTATTAAATATCCACAGTTTAAAATGTAGTACAGAGCTGGAATACCCAAGCCAGATCAGATGCTGTGTAGGTGTGTTACATCAGTATAAATGCTTAGCTCTGTACAAGTTAATTTAGAATATTCCTTGCTTAAGGGGAGAAGCAACTACAGATAGACCCACAAATGCATTTTTTTTTCTACTTCTCAGCTAACCAGAACCACAAGTCCTTTTTGTAGAAAAGATTTACAGCCTCTATCTGCTCACATCACAGAAAAGTGAGGAACTAAGCTGATTGCACAAATAATTACTTCAAAATTACCAAACGGTAGAAAGATTTACTTCAAAAAGAATTTTTGTGTATTTTAGTAAGGCTTTTAATGCTGACCCTCAAAGTATCCTTCTGAACTAGTTGTCCAGCTGTGCGATGAGCAAGTTCGTGTTGTGCTGGCCAGGACTGAATGACAAGGCTCAAAGGGCTGTAATGAGTGGGGCTACAGCTGGCTTGTGGCCGGTCATTAGTGGTGCTCTGCAGTGTTCAATTCTAGGGACAGCTCTGTTCTAGGGACTTGTCTGTTCCTCCTAATGTAGGAGTTGAATGCACCTTGAAGTGCAAGGAGTTGAATTAAATATGTTGATGATACTAAACTGGGAGATGCTGCTGGCTCTCTTGAGGGACAAGAGGACTTGCGGAGGTATCTAGATAGACTTGAGCTTTAGGAAATCATCAATGGTATGAAATTCAACATGACACCAGGCACAATTGGGAGAGGAGTAGCTGGAGAGCAGCCCCGCAGAAAGAGATGTGGGGCTGCTGGTCAGCAGCAACTCAGTGTGAGCCAGCAGGGTGCCCTGGCAGCCAGAGGGCAAACTCATCCTGGGGTGCATCAAACACAGGAGCACCAGTCAGCTAAAAGCTGTGATTATCCTGCTGCTTTCAGCATTGGTGCAGCCTCACCATGAGCACAGCGTGCAGTTCTGGGCCTCACAAGTTCAGGTGTTGAAATGTATCCAGACAGGGGCATCAAAGATGATGTAAAGGGCTGAAAGGCATGTCCTCAGGAGTGGCTGAGGACTTTGGCCTTCTCTGATTTGAAGAAAAGGAGGCTGAGGGGTGACCTTGTTGCCCTCTGCAGCTTCCTGAAGAGGAGAAGGGGAGAGGGAGGTGCTGAGCTCTTCTCCCTGGGACCCATGGATAAGACACGTGAATGGTTCAAAGCTGCGCCAGGGAAGGTTCAGACTGAATATTAGGACACATTTCTTTATTGAGAGGATAGTCAAACCTTGGATCAGTCTTACTAGAAAGGTGGCTGATGCCCCAAACTTGTCAGTGTTTAAGAGGTATTTGGATCTTAATAACATGCTTTAGCTTTAGGTCAGCCCTGAAATGATCAGGCAGTTGGACTAGATAATCACTCTTGGTCCTTTCAATGGAAATATTCTGTTCTGTTCTGTTCTGTTCTGTTCTGTTCTGTTCCATTCCGTTCTGTTCCGTTCCATTCTACCCTACCCTACCCTGCCCTACCCTACCCTGCCCTACCCTACCCTACCCTACCCTACCCTACCCTACCCTACCCTATTATCACTCACCCAGCCAGCATCTATATTTTGTCTGCAAGAAATGAAAATGAGCTCAAGACAAACAATAAAACAGAGAAAGCCTCTAGAAGAGAATGAGAGGTTTAGTTTGAAGGAGAACAAAAGAATATTTAGGCTGGTGGAAGACTATAGCAATATGCTTTTGTGGAGGAAGGTAAAAGGAAAAAAACTGGAAAAATAGGAAGGTGACAAAGGAAATTCGGGAGAGAAAGGAAGAAGACAAATATGTACAAAATCATTTACATCTTCATCAGTAGGAAAAATAAATTGTAATCCAAGGCCTAGCGCTGGAATATTTGGTAATAGTGTTATTATGAATTTATGAGTCTGTATCTAGTTCTTCATGCAACTCTCCCATCTACTCACGCATATCCATATGTTTCAGCTTTGTTTGCAAGCACACCCCACTGGAACCAAACCTCATATCTATAAAATAAGAAAATGTGTATTTATTTCTCTAGAAATTACTCCTACAATCTTTGTTCTGGTTCAGGGTTGTTTTGTTTTTCCTGCAACAGAGCACAATGTGCTATAATATTTTCAAATTTTGTTTAAAATATATTTATAATATTACCAAATAAGAATTTGTTTACAGTCTTGTCCACAGCTGGAAATTGTTGATGGAAAAGCCTAAAAGGACAAATTATCAATGTTATGTATATAGAAAGTTTTAGCATGTTAGTACAAATCAATGGTGTTAATGTTTTTCTTTTAACATTCTGGCTGCAGCATTTATTGTTTTGATGGTTTTTGACTTATTTTTGAGTTCTGGAATCCATTTATGCAATTATGTAGCAACATAGCTATTGGCTATGAAAATTACCTCACTTGCATAAAGACTTCCTTCCAGCTTATTCATAACTTACAAACGACTATCATGCTGTGGAGCCTAAGATAGATCCTAAGTATGCATTTTCACATTTGGGATTATTTTTCAGTGAGTTCTTGTCCTCAGTGACACATTGCTCTGATTTTCCCTCCTGATCATTGTCTTCATTTGTTTAGTAAATATTTCACAACTTTTTAGAAATATGTATTCTGTATGGTTTTCTTCCTAGATATTTGGCAGTTTTCCCAAGAGCTATTTTTTTAGGAAATGCCTTTTCGTGCCACTTTAACATTCCAATATTTGTATCGCTTTAACACGCCAATATTTTTCTTTGTTTCTCTTAAACTTCTATGTCTCTTAAAAGAGTTGTCTGTTCTTTACAGATCCATACTTACTGTTATTGTTTTTTACTCATTCTAGGTTATAGTACAAGTGTCAGAGATCATTTCCTTTGACAAATATATATATAAAATAAAATAGGTCAAACATGAGCCAAATCTGAGGCTAAGCTATGTGGAGGCTTGATGTCAGCTATGGGTGATTTACAATGAATACCAAGAAGACTACTACATGACTAATTTTGTAGCTATAAAGAATTCTGTACCACAGCCTTTCTTTGATGGTAGTGGCAAATTTTCCTATTCTCTAACAAAGCCAGTTGAATGAAGTAGAAAAACTTCCTATTTCTTATAGAAATGGAAGAAGTAGTCAGAAGAACTGCTTCTGTACAGGTTTTATTTTTCTCAGTCACAGTCTTCTCTCTTGCAGCACACCTGAGGTCTGGTAATCTTCCCTAACAATGCCAATTGCTCCAGTTTATGGGGTTCCTCACAGAAACAATAACAGAAGCTGTTTCCAGAACATAATTTGTCAGGATATTTGGTTATCAAAATAATTGTGCAAGAATGCTCATTATGTACTTAGAAGACATAAGGACATATCTGGAATATTTTTCAGCTTACATAACCTATTCTTCCCAGAGAAGAAACTACACACAATCATATATAAGTATGTAAAACACTTGATGACATAAAATAATAATAAACTAATATAGACATTGTATATCTGTTATTGCAGGTTGCACTTTAGAGATTTCTTTTTCTTTCCTATTATTTGCAATAGAAAAGCCATTCTTTTCATTAAGACAAAAAAAAAAAAAAGTCATAATAAAGCAACTCACCATAGCAATAGGTTTGACATAATAGGTTAAGAATAAGTTTTAGGCAAATCAGAACTAGTCTGTGTTAATATCTGCTAATTTAGATTCTCAGAGTAAAAATATATACATACCTGGACATATTCATAAAATGGGGCAAAAGGCAAATACACTTCTTATTATTGTTTTCTAAAAATTCTGATCCAGGTCACAACCCTACTATTCTGCAAAACTCCAAATAAACATTAAGAAATATTCTTTGTTTCAACAGGTTATCATGTAACCAATATGGGAAAGAAAAAGAACCAGAGAAAAACCATTCTTACATGTGAGGTTAAAGAGAACAGTGGTTCACAGAAGTCTCACAGAAAGGCGATAGAAATAGCATCTTATTTCTGAAAGGGATTCAAACTTATTATTAGCTACAACTTATACCCGTGTATAAGGAGAAAAACTATCAGCCTTCCATACATACTAATAGAGAATATATCACATTGTCTATTTTTTTTTTCATTCTTGTCTGCAGATATTTTATTTCTGTAAACAAGACTAGGCTTCATTTATAGAAGTCAAACAGCATTATTTCAAAGCCAAGGGGAAATGATTTCAAACTAAAAGAAGTCAGGCTTAGATTAGATATTAGGAAAAAATTCTTTACTGTGAGAGTGGTGAGACATTGGAAGAGGTTGCCCAGAGAAGCAAATGCCCTATCCCAGGAGGTATTCAAGACCAGGTTGGATGGAGCTCTGAGCAACATGGTCTAGTAAAAAGTGTCATGCCCATGGCAGGGTGGTTGGAACTACATGATACTTAATATTCCTTCCAACCCAGGCCATTCTATGATTCTACGAATATTGACTTCCTCATATGCATCTTCTTATTGTTTTTTTCTTCTGTATGACAGCTGTAGGGTTATGAGATGTAATAAGCTGAAAAAAGCCAGGATGCTGAAGCAGTCTTGCCTCACAATATATTGCCGGAGAGAAGACTCCCTGCTCAGAGAGTGCTTCCACCAGATGATTATAGGCAGGTAACCCAGATGTTCAGATTTAACTCATAGACTTTGATTTTAAACCATTCAGGTAGAAAGACAAAAAGCCCATTTTACCTGGGTTGTTGTTTACAGTCATGCTTGCCTCTCTTTGTAGGATTGGAGCAGATGGGTGACAATAAAATTTGAACCAGAATGCTCTGGCAAGTTCAAGCACAGAGCCAAAACAAGAAAGTCTGTTCAGAAAACTCTGCTTTTTAAGTTTTACATGAACTTTTCAAAAGTTTCATCACAAAATCAGAGAATTCTCAGGTTTGAAAAGGACATCTGGAGATCATCTAGTCAAACCTCCCTGATAAGGCAGGTTCATGTTTGTTTATGTATTTATGTGTTTGATAGTAGACCTCATCAGAAATTTTTAGGGTTTTTTATTTTGGATTTGGGGTGAAAAGCTGATTGACCTTTATCTCTGGAAGATGTACTAAATGCACAGCCATGCTATGTGTGCTAAAGAAAAAAGGAGCATTTTGGATGTTCATATATGGTTTTTTAATTATATATGTGTGTCTGTGTACATATGTAAAATTCGTAGACACCTATATAGATATTCTGCTATTCACCTGTGTGTATAGATATCTGTAGGGTGAGAAAAACATGGTTTCTGTGTAAAAGTAATAAAGAATGTAATAAATATTAAGAAAGTGAGGCAGCTGTACACTGTTTCTCATTATCTTCACCATTCAATGCATAATTCTAATATGTATTTCTGCTCAGTGTCAAAGGTCTACCCTGAATGCAAAATTATTATTTTATTCATGAGCTTCTCCATTAGCATTGTACTATATAAGTTTTCACCATATCCTCTCTGTGAGGTGAAATACTGCAGTTACAAAACTGCACAAGCCTTTCACAAATTCAGTCACAGTGAGAATTAGTCTGCATGATGGTCTCATTCCTGTGTCTTTATTGATTCTTCCAGCTGTCAGTTTCACAAATGGTTTTGTTTGCTGTGTCTTATTAAGGAAATCTTTTTTAGGTGGATTAACTATTCATCCAGAAAAAGGTATCACAGTTACAAATTGCAAAGGCTCCATTTTAGGTGACTTGGCTGGTCTTTAGGCCATGACAGATCTTTATCTTTCTCTGTGATTTTAACAAATGGATCTTTCTGTTAATTGGTCAGTTGTTAGGGTTACTTACTACACTCTCTGTATAAAATGCAGGGTCCTCTGCAGACTTCAGTGTGGTGATGTGCTCCACTCTGAACATCCATGGGCTGCAGTGGAACAACCCATGTCACTATTGCTTTCTCTTTCTTTCAATTTTTTAATGGAATTAAGTTCCAAAAAGTGTTAATTCATTTTTTACCACAGTATTTTTGAGTGAAAAAAAATAATCAGCTGAAGTTATTGCTGTATTCATGAGAAGAAATCACAGTCTTTGCAACTGTCCCACAGAGAAACTTGTGTTTACAGTGATAGTCCCTCAGTACTCTGTACTTTGTTTGAGGGGTAGTCTATGTTACGTTGAAGAAGTGATTTTCCAGAGCCTTGCATTAGCTGAATTTAAACAGAAATCTTCTCGTAAGAGCTAATTTACAATTTAGATTAACCTGAAATCATTATTATTATTTAGGAAAATCTAAAACTGAGAATTTTCCTTTTCTTTGGGTAGCTATTTTCTAGGGCAAATTAGTGATAACTTTCATAAAAATGAGTGTTTCCATCAAAGTGTTTCAGAATTGGGTCACTTTTCTAATTGCAGTGAAAACAATTAAGAATTTCACATTGTCTTTTGTTAAATATTTTATTGAGATATGGAGGTTTATTTCAGAAAAGGAACAACACTTAGATTACTTGGATTACTACACTGAAATACACATTATCACAAAAACGCAGTATCACCACATTGTTTAGAATTAAACTGATAATGGCAGGTGGACCAGTTTTTAAATATCGTTTTTCCTTAAAGGTATTCTTAAAGTGACTTAGCAAAGCTAAAGAATGATAAAGGACTTAAGGTCATGGCTGACAAAGAGCTGACCATTTGATCTCTGTCTGATGCTGCAACACTGGAGGCCAATACAATTTATAAAATATATTTTAAATCCCTTTATATGAAAATAGAAAAGTAGGAATTTTGAGGTTGTATTACTGTTGTCATTAATAAGACCATTATGGGATATATAAGCTTGAGAATGTTAGCCATAATTTGAAATGAGGGAAACCATGTTTTATAGCAAGAAAGCAAGGCTTTTACTTTATATGGTTGACTTGATCAATTTCCACAAGAGTCCACAAGAACCAGATTGCTGACTGGTTCTTGTGGAAAAGCATAATGGCCTTTGATCTAGAAGAACTGAACATGACAAACTCACTTGTAGAAGATAAACAAATTTCAGCAGTATCAGCTCAATAAGACCAAATGTTCTAATTACTGAAACAGCTTAAGTGGGAAGCAGTGAAGACTTAATAATATATGTTATTTGAAGATCAGGACATATGTGGCTGAGGCACATATTATTAAAAGTGAAAATGAAAAAATCACTAGATGTGTCATAAATCTGCATTATTCAGCAGGTCACTATTCAGCAACCATAGCAGATCTTTTTATCCTTAAAAAAATTAATAATCCACATCCTTTAATGGTCTTTGCACTACTAAACAAGGATTTTACTTTTTAGTAGTTTTCAAGTTTTGCAGTACCACAATACTTGAGGTTTTAGTGTTACTGGAAAGAAAAATAAAAGCAGATGCTGGAAAAACCCCATGTCATGGCTGAACCCTGTATCTTGGATTTTCTGACACTTGCTATGCTATTCTGCTTCATATCATAGCTGATATAAATAGGGTAGTCTTCTCCTAGGATTTATACACAGCTCCTCTTAATATAATACCATCTACTAGCCTCATTTTGCATTTTCCTATTAACTGCAATGTATGTATGACTTAATGCTTTTTGAGTTCTTTATTTACTGACCCAGCCAGAAAATATGTTACACGGTCATAATTTACTAGTCTTTTATGCTTGTATGCATGCGAAAATCACCTTCACCATGTTTCTAGATCTGATTTTAAAAAGCATTTAATTGATTTCCTTTAATTAATGAATGAAGCCAGTGTAAGTTTCTACACATGGAAAGCAATCAAGAAGTTTTCATCTCTTTTTTTCCAATACCACTGAATTATAAAAGCTCCAACTCACGTGTCACTCATCCGTCAAGTAGAAACAGCTGTTATCCAGGAAGAGTGGGATTAAAATAGAGATAACGGAAAAAGCAAGATTGCCCCAATATAAAGGTTCATAGAAAGTGTGGGAAAGCCCAAAGTTAAGAAAAACAGAGTATGTAAGGTTAAAAAAATAAAAAATGTAATCCAAGTACTGTCTTAAAAGACAATGAAAAATTGTCTAATACATTAACAACAAAAGGAAGGCTAAAGAAAATCTCCATCCTTTATTGGATATTGGATGCAGGGGGAAACATAGTGAAAAAGGATGAGGAAAAGTTTGAGGTATTTAATGGTTTCTTTGCCTGAATCTTTAATAGTGAGATCGGTTGTTCTCTGGATACTCTGAGCTGGAAGGCAGGAAAGAGGAGCACAATGAGCCCACATAATCCAAGGGGAAATGGTCAGTGACCTGCTACACCACTTAAACACTCACAGGTTTATGGGGCTGGATGACATCCACCTGAAGGTACTGAAGGATCTGGCATAACTGCCCAGCAATCACTTATCCACTGTCCTGGCTATGCAGGGTGGTCCCTGTTGACTGGAGGTTAGTAAATGTGATGCCCAGCTGCAAGGGAGACCACAAGGAGGATGCAGCCTGACAGGAGAGCTGGGGAAGGTCATGGAGCAGATCATCCTGAATGCTGACAAACAGTGTGTACGGGACAGCCCTGGGATCAGGCACAGTCAGCACAGGTTTATGAAAGGTAACTCCTGCTTGATCAATCTGACTTCCTTCTATGCCAAGGTGGCCTGCCTAGTGGATGAGAGAAAGGCTGTGGTTTTCTACTTGGACTTAAGCAAAGTCTGTGGACTATTTCCCACAGCTCCAGTTCTGGAGAACCTCGCTGCTCATGGCTTAGACAGGTAACACTCCTTTAAGTTAGCCTTGGGATGGGGATATACATGAGTTCAAGGAGAGTGATTTTGCCTCAGCTACTGGTTCAACAGCAAGAAATCTTTTACTTCCCTTGGTTTTCAGCTGCTACATGACTTGTCAGCTAAAAAGTACCGCCAAGTTCCCTCCTCTGCAAGTATTTTAACAGAGCCTGACTGCAGTATCTCCACTGCCCTCCATCCTCCGTTTAGACCTCCTTGGATTGTATGGGGGAAGTTGGGCATGCTGACCACATCCCAACCAGTGAGTAGCAACCACATTTTCCCCCTTAGCGTGTATTTAGTGTGGTGAGTTGGACATACTGACCGCAATCTCCATCTACTAAAATGTAATTTTACCCGCAGTCCTTCCCACAGGATCTTTTTCTGACCTTAATGATTCTATGATTCTATAACTGTTCTTCTCCCTGGTATACTCTAAGTTGGTTATATGATCCAGCTGCTGTGGCAAATCATAGAAATACTAAAAAATGTTTTCAGAAAACATATTAGGTGAGCTGATGCATCCTACATCTAGTGTTCAACTTTGTATTGTTTCTTTGAGATCATCATGGACTGGTGCTGGCTCAGAGCACAGCTCTGATGTATAGATGTATAACACTCTATATAATTTTTGCTCTATCACTTAGCTAGAAAGCTCTTAAGATAAAACTCGTACTGATTTCCCTGAGATGAATCTAGGATGACTTTCAGTGTGACAACCAGGAAAATTCTGACCTGTTGCACTAAGCAATTTGAGAACTTCAAATTCTAAAGAAATTTCTTGTTAGATCAGTCTGAAATCCACAACGAGGTGGTGCTCTAGAAATGTCAATTGTTATTTTTATTTTCAGATGGAAATACTGAAACTAATTAACAATAATTAAACCACTTAATATAAATGTCTGTTGTGGTTAAAGAAAACTAATATAATTAGTCAATGGTCTTTAAACTTGCTGGAAACTATTAATTCCAGCTAATTAAAAAAAAAAAAAAAAGAAAGGAAATTGTCTGACATTTAATAATGTGAAAAACCATTACAATTTATTCTTGACTTAAGCACACACTCTTCTTTCCTATATGCCCGGTGTGGAAGAAACTCCACAGAAACACAACAGATACTGCATAGACTTGTGTTTAAAGTAAATAAAGAATATAACAGCCACTTCATTGCAGTCTTTATTTAGAGACTCTTTAATATTATTTTAAATGGATTAATTTCATCCCAGTATCTTTGGAATAAAGTCTTAAGTGAGCAAGGAGAAATCAATATGTATTTCTTTATTGCACACTTCCATAGTTCTTAGAAAGTCAGCATTAGCCTTCTTAACCAACTCACTATGCTGTTATTCCTCTCCGGTGTAATGTCATTGACAATATGTTCTAGACTTTCCCTATACTTTTCTTAGTGCTCTAGAGAACAAATGGCTTTAGAAAACACTTCAGAACCTCATGTCCAAATTCTTAGTTGATATAAATGTATTTATGCACCTTCAAAAAAACAAACAAACAAATAAAAACCCAAAACAAACAAAAACCCCAATAACAACAACAAAAAACCACCAAAGAAAAACCAACCCAAAAAGTCCATTCCAACCAAGTTAGATTAGAGACATTTATTTTCAGAATTAAATGTTTCTACACTCTTTACAAGAAATATCCTTTAAGCTTTTAAAACATACTAATGTTTGAAATATTTGTAGACTATGGATTACAGTGTACTCATTCAGAATGAGGAAACAACGATTTATAAAATGGAGGATTATTTTCTTAATATGAACTCTAGGCTTCTGTTAAAATGCAGTGTAGTATTCCACAGTTGAAATAGGGGTGGGGGAGCACAATGTCACTATACCTCTGAAAGACTATGTTAAACAGAGAAGTTTTCTAAAAATGCTGGACCAGAACCTACATGGTGCTTTCTCTGCTCTCAGAATACATCTATGACTTTTTTTGTTGTATAGCTTTAACATTATTTTCTTTTCTTGCTCAGTAGATTCCGAAGATTCCTGTTGTCCCAAGGTTCTTCTAGCTCACCCTAATCATGTGTCCATTACCTTGCAAATGGATTAAGGTCTGGTTTGCACTTAAGTCTTAATCTTTTGCTCATTCATGCTGTATAAATATAGCATAATTTTCAAGCATATAAGTGAGGTTTGTCTCACAGTGCCATGAAGCATCCCAAAGATTTTATACCCAAAACTTTTAGAAATATCTAAAGGCATAAAAAGGTCTAAAAAATTAGGGAAAGATCAATTATACTGTGCAAATCCACATCTTGCCAGGAATCACAATCTATTTTTTGGGAAATTGTGTTGGCTGGTATTAAATAAATAGACCACTTTGGCTTCTTTCCAGAAGAAAACTGTGTGGTGTGAACAAAGTAGAATTTATACGTTGATGTGGATACATAAGACAAAGCTAAGAAGTGTGAAGGACTGTAGGCCACTTTCTCATTAAAAAGATGACATATGGCATAGTTATTGTCTTTGCAATTTTTATGCAGTATTACTTTTGTTATTCATTGCTCATTTTAGTATTGAGTGAATTATTGTCTATAAGCAGAAGACACCTATGAAGCTAATTTTTGGGGTGTATACAAAAAAATATATGTAAAAAAAAAAAACTCACTAGGTTTTTTGACTGAGTTCCCTTGCACATGCAAGTGAGATTGCAGGACTGAAGGTAAGAAAACAGAAGTTTAAAGGACACTGAAACATTTAACTTTTAAACAAAACTTAAAAGCATAGTTTGTAGGTATTGCAGCCTTTCAGATGCACAGCTGTAGAACAGCTGAATTATTACAGGATATCTCAGGATGACTGATTTAAAACCTCTCTTGAGACTGAACTGAAATTGACCATGATATATAGTTGTTTGGGCTTGAGATAGGTAGGTGATTTGGAATATGGTACTGTTCATAAAATTGCCATCTAGGTCTGAGCTGTGTGCCACTTTGATAGTTTAATTATAAATCTATCACTTAAATCTTTCTGAAAGATGGGTTGTTGTTCAAACAAATTCTGATTTCATTGAGCAATACAAGATGAGGTTCTATGGTTTATAAAGGAGAACAGACTGGACTGCTATAATATGCCAAAGATGCCTTATTTTTCCCAAATTTGAAATGTGGAATGCTATCCAGCTTAAGAAAAATAAATGTGGTATAGATCAGACTGCTTTCTAAAGTGCAGATTAAACAGTTTTAATATGATTTTAAAAATCCACCCTTCCTTGGATTCATTTTAATTTTTTTGTGTCTCATGGAATTTCAAATTAGGATAGCTCTACACCTAGTGACCTGGCATAATTTCAACAAAAATTCTTGGGGTTTCATTTTGACAATATCACTTGTTTAGAGTCAGGTTTTTTATATTTTTGCAAAACTAGGGCTCAGACATTTTGTAGAACTTTCAAAAGGATCTGAACTTCTGAAGGATTTATTTAATCATTTGTAGCTCATACTATCCTTTAAGGAAATCATTATTTCCTAAGTTAATGAAGTTAAATTAGAACTGTGAACTGGTACTAATTAATATAGAAAAGACAATGATGACCTGGATTTAGTTCAAGTCTGGTGGCTTTGTGAGTTCTGTGTTTTAAGAACTAGGTTACTGAAGAGGACATGCTTAGATGATGCATGCTGTTCATTAGATATGGCCAGTGTCTTCAAGATCTTGTCTCAAAAGTTGTAAATCTGGTCAAGGTGACTCAAGCAAAACATGTACTAGAGAAGTATTTATTAAAATAATAATATGTTTGTAGAGTTATATATATTTATTTATATATAACATTACATATTTGTCAGTATATGTATATAATTATATATATTTATATACACACACTCATTGAATTTTCATATCAATTACTTTTCTGAAGCCACTCTTCCACAAAGCAATCTGTTTAGGGCCTACTAATAGACAGCACTGCTGTTGTCTGTTAGACTGCTGACAGCTCTGCTGTGTAATCTTCTGTGTGCCACACGTATTTTCTTGTGCTTGGGAAGTGTTGTAAATGCCAGAATTCTGTTGGCTGAGAATTTTGATGCAAGCTTTTCGGTAAAGCCACCCAATTTTCCCAGGGGCTTTCAAGGCTACAGCTCCAAGCCTTCTAGTATTGTTTGCATTTACTGGGTTAAACAGGCAAGCAGTTGTCTGGAAATTTCACCGGGTCTTATACCCTTCCCAGACCTAAACTTCTTAAGCTATTGGATTTTTATGAGGAACTGACACACCAGTCCTAAAAATCTCTGAAATTCCTTTGGCCCAATACCATGTTTTCAGTAACAATCGATGGAAGTTGTCTAGGACAGATCTTCACAGAATAAATTCAGTGAAATTTTTTCCACAATCCTTTCCTAATTTCTAACAATTTCTGGGTCAGACTTTTGGACCAGAACCGGTATCAAACTTTTTTTGGGGGTGTCATGGATTAACTCCAGCCAACAACTAAACCCCACACAGGTGGTCACTTACACAAACACACACACACAGCCCTGGTGAGATGGGGGCAAGAATCATAAAATAATAGAATTGTTAAGGTTGGAAAAGACCTGTAACATCATCGAGTTCAACTGCCAACCTTGTTGACCACCACCATGTCCACCATTACACCACATCCCCAAGTGCCATATCCACCTATTTTTTTAACACTTCCAGAGATGGTGACTCCACCTCCAGAATCAGAAAAGTCAGAAAACTCATGGTTTGAGACAAAAGGTTTAAAAGGTAAAGCAGAAGCTGTGCATGGAAGCAAAGCAAAACAAGGGATTCATGCACAACTTCCTATGGGCAGCCAGGTGTTCAGCCATCCCCAGGAAGCAGAGCTCCATTACATGTAACAGTGACTTGGAAAGACAAACACCATCACTCCAAATGTCTCCCCTTCTTTTTTCTTCCCCCAGCTCTAGATGCTGCTCCTGATGTCATGTGGTGTGGAATAACCCTTGTGTCAGAGGGGTTCAGCTGTCCCATCTGTTTCTCCTCCCAATTTGCTGTGTACCCGACTCCTCACTGGTGGGGTGGGGAGAGAGGCAAAAAAAGGCGTTGACTCTGTTCAAGCAAGGCCCAACAGCGTTAAAATATCAACATTTCCAGCACAAAGCCAAAACAGAGCTCCATACTAGCTACTACAAAGAAAATTAACTCTATCCCAGCCAAAACCAGTACAGAAAGGATATATTCCATTTAATATTAGGGGTTAATATATGTTATTATGAGTTCAATAGTAAAATGAACCATAAATTCTAGCTTAGGAAAGGAAACTCTCCCAGGACAAATATTGTTTCTGTTAAAGCTGCTTCATGTGACCCTTTATTGTGTTCAGTTTTTGTAATGCCTTAAAGCTAGTAGAAAGGATAAAAATGTGCACTGTGTCTGTTTCATCTATGATGAAAAGCAGCAGCAAAAGCTAAGTGACAATGAATTAATTTGCCATGCTTTCTGTGGCTCTATGCAGTATTCTTTACACACATAACCTTTCAGGTTGGTGATACTTCAACATGGTGATACCTTAGAAGAGAATGACATCTTTTATAAAAATAAAGACCTAACTTCATGATTTAAAGAAATGCAGTTAGTATGTTTTATGTATTGAAAACACTTCACAAATGTCTATTTTTAGTACTTTAAATTGGATCACTGGTTTTACAAGCATGAAGTACAAAATAATGACTAAATGAAAAAGAAAAAAAGAAAAGAGAAAAAAGAAAAATACTAAAATACTTTCATTCTCTTTTCTACTATTCCCTTTTCCTTCACAAAGGAAAAACTGTATTGATCATTGAAATTCTTCTCTCAAGAGGTGCTTGAAATGACTGTGTCCTTGAGAGCACTTGTCCTAATTTACTGTCTAATTAAGAGCCACATATCTATTCTTCGCTTGCTCTCTCCTACAGTACTTCTGGTGGTCAGGGGCTCACGATATTACAATTCTTCATGACATAGAAATGTAATAATAAAAAAAAAAGACATTTTAAAAAAAGTCTCAAAACCCAAACCAAAACAAAAGCCTCAACTCTTGACTTCAGAGAAAACACACTGACAAAACAGTAGTGGAAATCTCTGCAAGCAGCTCAACTTCAACCTAATAAAGTCATTTATGTTGCTATGTACAGCAATGCTGTGATCATGATGCTGTATTAACACAAACAAAAAAAATCCTCACTTCCACTGGAAAATTAGCTTTTCAGAGTTTGGTTCAGGTCAAATATTGGCACACAGCCACAGCCCTTGTATTGGTTTTAAGTCATAAAACTTTGGTAGCTGGCAGGGAGTCTGTGGGGATGGCTTTTGTGTGAACATGCCAGAAACTTTCCCCCATGTCAAACAGAGTCAATTCTGGCTGGGTCTAAGACAAACTCATCACTAGACAAAGTTGAGTCAATCAGCAATGTTGGTAGTACCTTGGTGAAAACACACTTAGGGAAAGAGAAAAAATACTGTTCAACAGTAGCTGGGAGAGAGAAGTGAGAATATGAGAGAAACAGCGCTGCCGGCACCAAGGTCAGAGAAGAAGAAGGGGAGGAAGTGCTCCCAGCACTGGAGCAAAAACTCCCCTGCAGCCTGTAGGGAAGGTGACAGTGACACAAGTTGTTTTCCTAGAAGCGGATGTGTCCCAAAGGAAGCTGTGACCCCATGGAGAGTCCATGCTGGAATAGGCTCCTGGAATGAACTGTCACCCTGTGGGGAACTTGTGTTGGAACAGTCTATTTCTGAATGACTGAACCTGTGGAAAGGACCTACACTGGAGCAGTTCCTGAAGAACTGCAACCCATGGGAAGGACACAGGTTTGAGAAGTTCATGGAGGACTGTCTCCTGGGGATGGCATCCCATGCTGGAGCAGGCAAAAAGCATGAGGAAGAAGAAATTTATTAGTTTATATCCCTACAAAGTATACTGAGTAAATGTATGTTGTCAGCATTCTTTCAGTCTCAGGATTTGGTATGAAAAAGAGAAAATGGTATCTGATGGTTTTTTCCCCCCAACTTTGATTAAAATACATACTGCAGGTATCTGAGCAAGGAACAGTATGTAAAGAGGTATTTATTACATAGGACTATAAGTTTCTGGATCACTGTATCCAAATAGTTGAAATGATCAGCAATATAGAATTCTGATCAAATTGAGTAACTTGATGAGGTATCACAGCAAAAAGCCTGCTTAAAACTCACACAGTTTTTATCAAATCAGATTCAAAACAGTTTATTGTTGGTTAATTATATATTGTCCACAATTCAATCAGTAAATTATGCTTTCTGAACAAATGTGCCGTATAACAAAAACTGCAATACTTGATACTCTCAAAATGTTAATAAGCACCTACACTTTTCAAAATACTTTTTCATAAATAATCCCCAAAATTATATCTACACACAGTAGGTATACACCATCCCCATATACACCCCTGCCTTGTGTTACATGGGTTGTAAGAATATACACGCTCTGATCAGCACTCTTCTAAAGAAGATGTTGTGGGATATAAATGTCTGAGAAATACATGTCAAAACCCACAAAAAGAGATGTAGTAATAGAAAATGAAATGGTCTATAAACTGTAAAAAAGGAATGAGTAGAATTTTTGTAGCAATACTCAGTACAAGACTCACAAGCCTTCAGACCTGTGAATGGGTATACTGCTAATATCCAAAAGCATATGGACATAGGCCATGTTGTATTACCATTATTTTCACTAAACAGGGGCTCTAGTAGCATATGAGTTCAGAAATAAAGCTGAAAATTCTGAGTACCTCAGTGTTACAGCTTATAATTAGCTATAATTAGTGAAACTAATCTTGGAGAAACACTGAATCCCTAAACCACTGACAAGGTAGATTGTCTTTACTTTTGACAATACTTGCTATATTTCTTATTTTCTTTCTGTCTACTCTTAAAGATGGACTTATGCTCATGGTTACTGCCATAAGGTATAACGAAGATAATTTTTTACTCTCTCACCCTGTCAAACGTCCTCTCTTGCTGCTATGAAATGTGAATTTGGACAGAAGAGATTATGCTGTAGGTCTTGTGACTTTGTGAGGTCATGTAAATGCGCAGATGGCACCTGAAAAGCAGGATCTGGAAAAACCAGAAGAGGAACCGCAAAATAATCTCTTCCCTGTGTGTGTGTACCACTCCTCTCCTCTCCTCTCCTTGTCACTTTGTGTAAAGCCAAATTGTGTAGAAATATTTCCTGGAGGTAATTCTGTGGCAGACAAACTGGAGATCATGCAGTCTAATATGGTGGTGGAGGCAGGGTTTTTGAAGGCTTGCAGGGTTCAAGAGAACTTCAGGTAAGAGAGTACAGGAGGGTTCAAGGTGAGACTTGCATCTTGGAAGACATTGGTTATAGCAGGCGACTGTGCCATGTACTGAGGGTGCCTCACAGGATCCATTTTACCATGCTCAAAGTGATTTATAGGGTTTTCCTGGCTTGCTGACACATCTCTCAACACACTAAGAAAAAGGTCTGACCAAACTTTTTAGAAGGGCCTGTTGCCTTAGGACAAGGGGTAATGGTTTTAAACTAAAGGAGGATTGATTTAGACTAGATGTAAGCAAGAAATTTTCTACAGTGAGGGTAGTGAAACACTGGAACATGTTGCCCAGAGAGGTGGTAGATGTCCCATCCCTGGAAACATTCAGGATCTTGTTGGATGGGGCTCTAAACCACCTGGTCTAGTGAAAAGTGTAATTCAGAGAACTTGACTTCAGGTTAGTTTAAGTACCTGAAAACCTGCGATCATTAAATATGCTCTGGAGCATACCTATCAGTTTGGTTACATCTGGAAGGAATCTTGTTTATTCTAAAATTCAAAGCCAAACTCAGTAAGAATTATGAAAAAACTTGTTTAAAAAACACAGTTCTGATCTGAATTCAGAAATCTTGTGTCGCTACACCTTGACTATGAGGATGAATCTCAGCTTATAGGTTGTTTCTCAATGTGTTTTGTATCTCACGTTTCTGTGATACAAAGTAAGGTAATATTTGCCTTTCTAGGCTTACCATGGTGAGATGTCAAAACACAGCACACTCTATTAAGCATTAAAGGGACTATAAGATATTTCATCTTTCATATTTACCTTGGCAATTTTGCAAGGCCTGATTTTACCACTAAAATCTGAGTGGCATAAAAATGGCACATAAATCTTACAGTGTCATGATATTCTCCTGCCTTTCTCATGTTATACTTTTATTCTTCTACACATATGATCTGAGGTCAGTCTGATTGCTTTGATTGCTTTGATTGCAAGGAGATTATGTCATCTATATGAAGAAATTAATCTTTACAGCTCTAAACTGGCACTTACAGAAGTAGAAACTCCTGATACGGTATTGTCATATCCCATGTTGATAGAAGACATTAAAACTCTTTGGCTGAAAAAACAGAAGTCCAATTTAGGCTACCGATGCAATGCATGACATTTATTTTGTGTTCACTCTAGCTGCTTTGAAGCAACTCTATGTCATTCTACACAGTAAAATCTCAATTTTTTTAACCCTTATCTTCCTTTATTTTAAACAAATTATTTTATTCTGTAAACCTCATTGAATAGTTGCTTTCATAGTAAGCAAAATTAATATAACATTTTTGCAAAGCATCTGGCAGTCTGAAGCCCATGATTTCATTCTATTAATGATAATAAATATAACTCAGTTACATTTCATGCTCATCATGAATAGAGGACACTGTTTATTGAGGATGAAAACATTAAAGCATATCTCAATACACAGTAACACTTTCTTAATATGCCTCCATACAATGACTTCAGTGTTCTTACCTTATAATTTGGAATAGAAAGTTTGACCCTACTTCTCCTGTCTCATGAGTATCTTTTTCTTATTTCAATTGCATTTGAATAGAAGGATTTACATTTTGTTAATTTGTCCCTTGACTTTCTTTTTAAGCTTCTTGATTCTCCCAGGAAAGAATGGCAAGGGTACAAATCGGCAGAGGTTTGAGAGTCTTCTTCCAAAAATTGGAGATTTTGCAATAGGAAATTATAATCAAATAACACCCTCAGGGCATAATGTTCAAAACTTCTTTTACCAGCATTATGCATGAAATTATTCTTTAATTAAAAACTTGGAATGTGAGAAGGAAATTACATGATTGGTAACATATAATGGAAACGAAATATGAAAAATTTTCTCTGGACCAATACTGCTGATATATGAAAATCTGGTACTATAGCCATTCCTTAGTCTGTATTCTGCAGCTGCAGGCTGATTAAAACTCAGCAGGAAGAGCTATAATAAACAAATACCACCTGCTGCAAGAACAGGTGTTTGTGTCTTCATTTAGAAACCAAAGTAAAACAGAAGACGCCAAGGGGCTGAAGTAGATCAGTATTTGGATTGACATAATTTGTTACTACTTGTCCTTGAACTTAAAAGTATATTATCCTGCTTTCAAGACTCCTTGATGGGGATTCAACACTAGTTTCTAGGAATTAAGAAGCTCTTTGCCTTCTCTGTTCAGCTATCCATTCTCCATATTCTGTGCTTTCAGTGAAATATTTATTTTTCCATTCAGTGGTGTATAGCATCATGTCTTTGACAAAGAACATTCTATGAACAAAAATAAGTAAAACCAGCATTTGATATTTTATTTAATTTCACTAATCTCATCAGTGTTATATTTGACATTTTTAGTACAAACAAATCAATACAGTCATGGGAGTTTATCATGATTGATCTGTTCCTTGATGGATTTAATACGTGTTTGCAAAAGAAGATTTGCATTTATAAAAAAGTACAAACCATTCTGTTTCTGATATTTATCTCAGTGACACTTCTGATGCAGAAAAAGCAGATGAATATTTTTTCCAATGAAACTGAGTGTCTGTTCATTGTGTGTCTTTCAATGTGAAACTTCTCAGTGCTGACATCCAATTGCAGATTTTTTCCTTCATTGTAATAGGACTTAAGCAATAATAATCAGAGTTACTGTCTAGATAAAAGCATAAATTGACAGGCTACGAAAATGTTCATATAAATAAAATGTAATAGAGCACATAGCGATGATTGTGATATACCTTTAACTAAACCCAGAATCAATAAGACTAAATGGATTCATCCTGAACCAGGAAAGTTACTTTCATGTTGTAACAAGTCTCAAGGTACTTGGCAAAGAGATTTTACTTTTTTCTGATAGTAGTTTAGAGTGGATGACTTCAAGATAGTTCATGGTAGCAGATAAAACTTACAGCCAGCAGGCAGAGAACTCCAAGGTAACAAAGTTTCTGAGCGCTCTATTTTTTTTTCTCTTTTGCAAGAGATGTTACGCATAAACAAGTGCTGAAATCCCATAATACTTAAAGCGGATGTGAAGAGTTATTACTGGGAATACAAACAATATCACAAAGTAATTTAAAATCAGCACACTGCCAGAAGTGTGGATTATAAAAAGGAGAAGCTGAGAACTGGAAAGCTTTTGGCAAGATTTAGCATATTTAAGATGTAAAAATTACTTTGCTGACTTATTTAGAGAGCCTGCATGGGTTGAACAGGAGCTGGAGCAGCGTGATGCCAAAGGTAGGATTACCTGGGGGTTTTTTTGTTTGTTTTTGAATTTCTGATAGTCCAAATACTTAATAATCTTGGAAGTAAATTATGTTTAAATCATTCTTAGATTAATATCTTAGAAGAGAGAACAGAAAATCTGTTATTTGCTACAATGGTCATAAGCATATTGACAACAAGGTGACTGCATCTCTTCTATGCTATGGAATATGGCAGAATAAAACTTCTCTCTTTCAAGAGGACGACACAAGGAAATCTCATTACGTCTGTAAAACTGACTTGTACTAATATTAAAGATGTCTGGAACTTATTTTAAATTAAGTTTGCTATATTCAATATAATGAAATATCAAAATGAGATTTAATATAGGTGAGAATACATTTTCTAATAGAACTAAATATCACTTTTAATTCTGCTCACAAAAGCCTACACTTTAGTGTTAGATATATTTTAGAATTTAATAACTGTTATAGTTAAATCAGTAATTCAAATATATTTTTTGAACATAATTGGATACAAGTACGGACAAAAGAGCTGGAAAGAACTTAAATACCTTTTGAAAATTAAGGCAGAAAAAATGATATTTTTTGAAATGGCTCTGATATAGATTATAGAAGAATGTAACTAAATTGAATGAATATTCAAATATATATGGAAACATAAGCTATAAGAATGAGCCTTTCAGAAGTCAAATTACAAGTCAAGTTTAACAAAATGTAAACTAAGAGAAGTCTCAATTACCCTGTAGACTCACGAAAACAAATAAAACAGATCTATCTACTATGTTGTGGGTAAATCCTTAAAATAAATGGGTCACAAATATGAATGAAACTTCTAATTTTAGGTGTAGATACCTATTGGCTTCATAGTTAATTTTTAATATAAATATAAAACTTTCAGAATTACATGTAAAGTTATTGCAGAATTTGAGTTGAATCATCACTTTCTTAACTTACAATCTATAGAACTTTGAAATAATTTATTAGAAAATGAAGCTGCTATGAAATTGGAAAACTACGTTAATAAGCAGAGCAGTGTAATGCATTACTTGCTCTCTATAATGTAACTGACTACTAAGAAATCTCTTGCACTCACCACCAGAATTTTCCTTCAATTTTTGTATATTTTAATATAATTCTTTATCCTGCTTGACAACCTGTTTCTCCTGATTAAACTCTCTTTTGCTTTTTAAACCTTCTTGTTTATTTGAAAAGTTATTTTCCGTTTTATCCAGCAAAACAAGACTAAAAGTTTTCCCATATTGGGGATACTTCTGTGATAAAATCTGTTATTTAATGCTGAGAAATTGTGCTGCATTTTCTTACTTCCCCTTCGTTCAGGCTGAGGCTTACAGAACTGATCTTGTTTCTTTCTTCAGTATCACATGAAGCTCCTATCACACCTCATACCTATTATTTCCCTGTGCTGCTACAATATATATGCTAACCAATGCATAACTGATATGCTAGTTATTTCTTTTTTTTTTTTTTCCCTTTCTTTGCCTTTTTTTTTTTTTTTTTTCCCCTAATGCTCTTAAACATTAAAGCATTTGCTGTTGGGAAGTGTTCAAAACTGAGACAGCCTAGAAATGTAGCATTGCATACTTGTCACATTCAGGTAGTGGGGCACTGTGAAAGTGCATCATAAAGAGTAATTAGACACAAAGTGATGTAGTGAGGGGAAAATAAACATGAAGTGATGTGGTGGAGGCTCCAGCCCCAAACTGAAGAACTGATCACGAACAATCCAAGGTTATCTTTGCCTACCTTGATTTTCATTTACACATGTAATTTCTTATTTTACCTCATAGCTGACAGTTTTGGGACAAACCAGATTGAACACTTCTGCCTGATTTTATCTCCAGTGATGTAATTGGACTAGGCTATAAAGGTTTCTTATGAAACTAGCTGTATAAAAATATGAAACTGACCGTATGTGTAATGTCTTGACTAGTCAGCTGGCTTATTTTCATTAAAAAAAAACAGTAGCAAAATTAATTTTAAACATTTTAAACATTTAATTTTAAATCCCTACTCAAATAAAGGCTTTCAGGTCTGAATAGACTAGCTCAAGATGAGCTGGAAAACAAAGAAGTAATAGATATACTTTTCCCGTTACGTGATTTTTGCTGACTTCGCACATTTATAACACATTTGAGGCTGAAAACCAATGGGTGAGAGAAAGCCTGATGAAAACTGTGACAACTGCTAATTGTTGTTGGATATAGAGCAAGTCAGCAATTGGCCTCAGGCTACTTGATTAGCAAGGGCAGTATCATCTTGTACTGATGTTCTGGTTAATAATGCAATAAAGAAAGAAGACAGTTGCCTGATATGGGGTGAGATCAGATATGTGTGGACCTCAGACACCATGTCAAAGGCTGAGCCTAACACGGAACACAGTTTCACACAGAGACCAGGCTACCAGGTCCATCAGTCAACATGAGTGTCCTGAGCCCCTGGATCTGTGCTGCCACCCAAACCAGGACTAGAAGGGCAGGGACTGTGGCTGTAGGATGTAGTATGTGCTATGTAGGATAAACCCACTCGCTCAGATATTGCTATCCATCACTATAATAAAAATTTAGTAAAGAAACTCGAGATTATGTCAGAATGATGATGTGGTTCTGTTCTCAGAGGAATTGCACCCAATTACCTCATCACAAGAGTAAATTGCTCTTTAAATACAAAATGTCATGGTAAAAGTGTTTTCTTGTCTAGCTGTTTATGTGTCATGATTCTTCTCTTCAAGAGAATGTGGAGCATTAAAGTTCGAAAAAAAAAACCCACAAAAAACAAACAAACAAACAAAAAAACCTCATGAAACCCATCAAAAACTGCTTCTGCACCAATAAAAGGGATAAAGCTCACTGTTTGAAAGAAAATACTGAGAGGTAAGCAGCTGGTGCAGAAATTTTCTTCTAGAAAGAAATATGTTTCCTTATTTTTGCAACAAAATTTAATGCACCAGTCCACATCTAAAACAAAATCCTACAAAAATCTGTTCAATTCTTATTTCTGTATTTTCACAGGACTGTGAAAGAGATGTGCATGAATTCCCAAGATGTTACAAGTTAAGGATTATATATTTTTTTTAATTATTAAGTCATACAAAGGATGGAGAGTGGTGTGGGGAATTTCTTAACCTTGGGTTGTTTTTTTCATATTTTTGAGTTCTGGAAGCTTCCATGTAGTGGATTTATTTAAAAGACAAAGCAATGAACCTATTTCAGTGCTTTCAAAAGCCCACAATGATAACTGAATATCAGGCAAAGGCTTTCTGAAAGCATTTTTCAGATTCTTCAGATGTTCTGAAAAGTATTCCTTCCATTCTTCTTTAACTGAATTTATTAAATAGCTCTTAGTCACAAATTGTTCCCTATGCCTTCAATGTCAAATGCACTGTTTATTCTGGAAATGCCTGCAGTGTTGCTGGTGTATGATGTACATTCCATTAGTGGCTGTTTCACCCCCAACAGCTTCTGTGAATTATTTGAGACAGAGTAAAAAAAAAATTATTATTGAACTATATGTTACTAGAAATAAGTGTTCAAGATGGTGAATCCTGTTTTGTTGTCTTCCTCTGGGAAGCAGACTTTGCCTGCTTCACTGGACATTAAAGAAAAAGTTCAGGAAAGCTGCTAAAGATCTGCAATGACCATATAGTGTGTACATGAATAAAATTTAGAATCTATTTCTCAAACTATTAATATTTTATATTTTCAGAACTTGTGTTCATATTGATTTTATTCTGTGGTTCCTTAAGCCCTACTCTATTCATCAGTGCACACAGTGTGGATCTTTATACTCCTACACATTTCCTCTAAAGCTAATGAAGAAATCCTGGATGTAGAAGTCTGTATTCATAATTTTATTTTAAAACTTTAATCAAACACACATTTTGCAGACTATATGCAATGGGTCTTTGAAGCCTTCAATTTACGAGTCTAAGAATTCATTTATTGAGAGAAATTTTCAGGTTTTCCTTATGATGAAACACAGTGAAGGCATTAACAAACAGAAGGGCTCAAATCTTTGCTAGGAGATTCTGCAGTTTTGTAATATTAGTTCAGTAATGTCTGCTATGTCCTTTTGTACAAATGTGGCTGTGATTAGCTTAATTTTCTTCATACCAGCGCCTATGATGATGAACTTTGGATTTTTATCTTAAACAGGTAATGGTTTGCCTTTTTGCTGCGACCATGGGAGCCCAGCTTGGCACTACCTTTTCCCCTTCCTTGCTGGGTGAGTTTTTGTTTGGGAAAATGTGGGATCCTGGCCCTTTTTCCCTGCACTCCTGGAATTCGCGTCTCCCTGGCTGGGTCCAGCGGCTGCTGTGGAGAAGCCTGGCTGTCGCTGACCCTCATTCCCCACCTGTCAGGACGTGCTGTGGCTTTTTCTGCCACCACTGCGGAGTTTCTGCCACCTCTTGCTTGCTAGCCCCGGGTGAGTCGAGCCTGCCATCCAGCTTACTACGCCGAGATTTCCCACTGCAGCCCATTTCACCATCCAGCCACCCTTCCATCCGCCATTGTTCATGTCAGGAGAGACCTGAGCTCACGCAGGCGTGGGAATCACCACCCCTGCCCTGCCCAGCTGGGAGCCCAACAGCGCCCCCTGCCGGCCATGACCAGAACTGCACCAAAGGGGGGGGTGGTGCCTGGCAGCCCAGAGAAAGCTGCCACCGGGTTTCTGGTTTTGTTTGTTTGTTATTGCTACTGTTATTGTTGCTTGTTTTCCTCGTTATAGATACGAGTCAAGAACTGTTATCCCTTCTCCCATATCTTTGCCTGAGAGCCCTTGATTTCAAAGCTATAATGATTTGGAGGGAAGGGGGGGCTCATGTTCTCTGTTCTAAGGGAGGTTCCCACCTTCCTTAGCAGATACCTGTCTTTCAAACCAAGACACTGAGTCAGGCTTTTTACCTGTATATCTGTCTTCTATAGCATCTTATAAATATCAGCTTTGGTGCCCTGTGAATAGTAATAGCTGTTAAAGACCTCATATAAAGCTATGGGCCATGATTTTTAAGAAATGAATATTCACATATTTTTATTCTAGTTCACTTGTTTACTGAAGCAAAAAGTCATGATCTATCACCCAAAGATATTGTAACTTAGTTATCATGTTTCTCTCAGGCCAAAACCAAAAAAATCTTGTATATTGGTGGAGTTACTGTTCAAAGTAATTAAACTGTATTGTATTCCCTATTTGTACACATTATTTTTGAAATAAATGAGTGAATGTTTTTCAAGGGAAATTCTTAAGATCAGGAAAGCAGAATTGCAAGGTTCTATAAATGACTACTTGCAACAAAATGGAAAACCATAATTAATGTATTAAAACAGTCAAAACTATAAACATACAGTTTCCTAGTGTGTCCTCTCCCAAATCAATCAAGCTGGTTTATAGCCTTGATGCCAATTTTATTTTTTGATTACGTATATATTGTCTGAGAACTGAAAAAGTGCAGGACAGCCTCTGTGCAATAAGGAATGATTTGACTGAAGCATAACATTGGAGGGGAGGGGAACTTGACTCGTTAAGCTTCCTTGTAAGATAAAGCAACAGGTAAAACAGTAGACTGGACAGTTCTAACATACATGTAGACTGTTGAAAAATGACTTGAAGCTGCTGCTCCCAAAAATGTCTTTGGAAACATGGCATCTCAAAAGCCTTTGGCCTGAATACTCCCTTAAAGTAGACTAGAAACTCCTGGAGTTTTCCACAAACCTGTCTGCATACATGTGTGCCACTTCATTCGGCTAGCAGGTGGTTTGATCCCTACCTGAGTCACAGAGAGTCAGAGATCTGAGCCTTTTCATTGTCCCCTTTTTTTGTCAGTGATGAGCCTAGTAAAAATGTGAACAGAAAGATGGATGTGGAGAAGTGTAGCTCAGGCAGAGTTATTACTCCCCATTAACCTTTTCCTAGAGAATTTCAGATCACAGCAAGAGAACCATCTTCAGTTTAATATTGACCTAGAATCCCTGTGTTAATAACACGAAGATGAGACAGTGGATTGAAAACTGTTTCCCAGAGCTCGTGGTCCTATTTTTAACAGTTGAATACCTACCAGTATATTGTTATTCTAGATACAAAGGGATGGATCAAATTCCCATTACAATCCTTGGAAAGTCTCCTAAATATTTCTTTGGATGTTAGTGCATACCAATAGTACATACATCAAATTCCACCAAAAGCAGTTTTCAATGGAGTACCAAATCTCCAGCAAAGGGAAAATACTGGCTCTTGTAAGTAAATTGTTTCTCACAAGCAGGATTCATTCATTAAAATTTTAGACTATTTCAGTTTTATGAAGAAACAAGAATCAATTTACAGGACAAGACTCATGCTTTGTTTCTCTATTATATCTAGGGCCATAATAAGTTTATCAGCGCTCACCGTAGAATCATAGAATGGTTTGGGTTGGAAAGGATCTTAAAAACCTCATTTCAACCCCCCTGCCACAAGAAGGGATGCCACCCACTAGATCAAGTTGCCCAGAGCCGCACCAAGCCTGGCTTTGAACAATTCCAAGAAAGGAACATTCATACCTTCTCTGGGCAGCCAGTTCCAGTGCCTCACCACCCTCACACCACAGAATTTCCTTCTAATACCGTATCTAAGTATTCCCTCTTTTACTTTAAAACCATTCCCCCTCGTCCACAGACTTAGAAATTAGTTTCAAAAAAAGTTTGCTTTGTTTTGATACACTGGGACTCATCACCTGGAAATAGAAGAGTTAAAATGTCTAGTAAATTGCATCAAGAGTATAGGCTAAAAACATGATTGAGTTATAAAAACAAAAATCTATTTATCTTAGGTTATATCAGAATATTTCCTGTAGCCAAAGTCCCTCTTTCTACATGATAAATCTATAAGAAATTTCAGAGGTTATTTTCAGGAAAGAGTTTCTGTGAACAGCTTCTGCTGCAACTATGTCTAGATTTTATCTAGTTTCACCAAGTGGAATGTTGTGTCAGCAATGTGTCCTTGCTGCAAAAAAAGCTAACAGTAAGTATCCTGTGCTGCATCAGGAGTGTTCAGCAGACCGAGGGTGGTGAGAGGGCAGCACTGGTGAGATCCACCGTCTGGACCACAAAGATACTGAAGAGGCTGGAACATCTGAGGAAAGGCTGAGAGAGGTGGAACTGTTTACCCTGTAGAACAGAAAGCTCGAAGGGAATTCTCATCACTATATATCAATATATGAGGGGAGGGTAGAAATAAGACAGACAGAGGCTCTTTTCAGTGCTGGACTGCAACAAGAGTCCATGGGCACAAGCTGAAACACAGGAGGTTCTGTCTGAACATCAGAAAACACTTTTTCATTGTGAGGGTAACTGAGCATTGGCACAGCATGCCCAGTGAGGTTGTGGAGTCCCCACTCCTGGAGATTTTCAAAAGGCATCTGGACATGTTCCTGGCTCTAGGAAACACTGCTTGGGCTGAGGGGCTGGGGCAGATAATCTACAGAGGTTCCTTCCAACTTAATAATTATGTGATTGTATGAGTTCTGTGACCTTAAATGTAGACCCTTGTTCAAGATCTTTGGGCAGGAACCTTTCCTGCTTTATTTTAAACAATTTTCTCTGCCTGGTTTATCTTAGAGCAGGCCTCTTCATGGCCTCAGTTTATCAGCTGTTGACTGCCTATCTTGCAAGCACAACTGACCCTAAAAGCATTTCTCATATTTGAAACTTTTAACTTCATTTTATATTCTTGTTCTTTTAATGAACAAACCCTTTTATAAATCTAGCTACACATAATTCAGCTGCAGGCTGTTTTCTAAATTTTGTATTTCTCTGACAAAATTCACCTGATTAAGCAAAATCCATATTTTCATTGACTGAAATTCTCAAAATGTTGTACTTGCAACAAGCTTTCAAAAGAAACATCTGTTCAGATGGAAATACCATTTTTTCTACCATCAAACACTCGCCTTTCTGCTCTGCTATTTTTTGCTTTGCTCTTTAGAGCTGATACTTTATTCATGAGACCTACAAATATGCTTTAAAGCAATTTAACATTTTGTTTTGAACTCCAGTTGCTTAAACTACTATTTCTACAACTTTCTAGCAGGCTTTACTACGTTTTCTGAACAAAACTAAAGTGATACAAAATAACTCATCTATCTGAAATGGACTTTTGGCCAATTTTCTCAGGTTTCTTTATCATGAACAGCAACAGAATGATACCCTGCAATAGTAAATGCTGTAATTTCTAGGCCTATACCTATGAATGGTACCTTACAGCTTAAAATTATTCAGTCTTTTATGCTTTTTACTTATAATATGGTTTTTTATGTTTTCGGGAAGCTGGGGGGTGATGTGCTTTTCTCAAGGTTTCAAAGGCAGAGGGGTTTGAAAGTATAAGGAAAACTTTTCAACTTCTAATGTTCTGCCACTGTCAGAACCTTGTTTTTTCCTAAGCCTTTGATATAGAAAAAATGCTTGTTCCGTAATACTTTGGAGACTGAAATATTGTGGTAGTATGGGAGGGAATCAAAGCACTCTGTTGTATAAGTAAAACTGTTTTTGAGCAGTTTATCTGCTAAGTTTTCCTTTCATATGAGGAAGTCAACATTTCTTGTATGTTGATTAATTCATATTGCAGTTCTAAGGAAAAAAAAATTCCATAAGTTATTCCATTAGCCTAACTTTTTGCTTAATTTTTCACTTAGAAATAAGATTGCTTTTCCAAAGGGATTCCTGTAAAGGTACTTACCTACTGTGTCTGGCCTCTTTACACAAGTACAGTGCACGTTGTTTCACACAAAATTTCCTGTTGTGATGGTTTTTAGCCTAGATTTTCCTTTAGGAAAATGTCATGTTGAAATATAAATAACTTTCAATCATTTTGTTGCTTCTAGTTCCAGTTTTGTTATAAAATGCAATCTCCACTAAAAGGGTGAGGGTTTTCCATAGCAAAATAGAGAAATTGTTTTTCTGTAAAATTTTATGCAAGTCTACTAGTTGTTTATTTGTTTTTTACGACCTACAAAAATATAACAAATAATTTGTCCTCTATTATGAACAGATACTGGAACATCATGGAAACTAGAATTTTCTTTGTTTGAGTAAATAATTTTAGAAAAGCCATTCTGGTGTGGGACTGTGGATAGAAAACTCTAAGGCTTTGTAGAATAATCTCTGTAGATATTTTTTTTTTTTTAAATTTTGTTTTTTGAACTATTTATATATGTAACAAAGTAGCCTTACTGTGATGAAAGAAAACCAGAAACAAGAACAATAGGCCATATGTAAAGTTGAAAATTAACAGCTGAAGTGGAACATTTACTGAAACACTGGAAAACCTCTTTGTGATTGCTATTTATGCTTATTCCTGTGTCTAAGCCTAGCAAACATCTGTCTTTATACCCTACAATTCCAAAGGTCCTAAAGAAGTTTGGTTTAGTGTGTGTATATAGTCCCCTTAACTGTGTGAGTAGCTAGGCACATGTTGTTGTAGGCCATTTGGTTCCTTTCACTCTTGAATGCAACTGATTAGTCCAGTACTCATTTAAAATCACAGCTGAAATGTTTCTTACTGCTTAGAGAATAGACTTTTCTGAACTGCTTAGAGAATAGTCTTCAGAAAGAAACTCAGCTTAAAGCTAAATATAGATGATATTCCTGTATCTGGAAGAGGAAGAATAGATTCAGAAGAAAAGGAAGTCTCTTCTTTGAGCCCATGAAACAGAACCATATGACCTAGTGTTTAGGAATTCCTTTGTGATGCTGAAAATTTGCATTCTATTTATGGAAATGATAGCATCCTAGTCATTCCCATCTTATCCTAATACTGTCTATGCATTATACAAGACATTCTTTTAAATAAGTGAGTGTCAGTGTCAGACGTGTACAGTTACATACATTTATTCTTTCTTTTGCTCTATGAATCTATATTCTTTTCCTTACATAACACAGCAAAGCTTTACAGGAAGAAAATGGAGAATGTCTTTCTCTTATCCTATTAAAAAATATATATTTATACTTCTGGCAAGTATCCAGAAAAGTACATGTTTTGTGTTGGAATACTCTTCAGCAGATACAAATTTGTAATCTGCATTTTTGTATAATGCAATTATACAAAAGGCTGTAATTGTAGAAGTATTCTAGAAGTACTCATTTGTGGTCATCTGCTTCCATGAGGAACCCATGTGTGTAGAAATGAATCTCCTTGAGACCCAGTTTACCGTTTTCAGCTATCTTAAAATTCTTATGAATATTTTGACTTTACAGAGTCAAAGTGCCTACTCTGGCTTAGGCTCTACTTTAAGGCCGTATTCTCAGCTCTGTATTGATTTAGACTTTCTTCTCTCTCCCTTATTTAGAAAAAGATATGTTTTCTACTTCTAGCAGTAGTACCTTTACTATTAAAAGCAGCATAAAAGCAAAATGATCAGCATTATAATACCAGTCCCTAAACACTATTGTTAAAAACGTCACCTTAGTAAGCCTTAAAGTAGTGTTACTTTCACTTAATTGTCCTAGTTTTCACACAACAGCAATTGTGGTTTGTTCCCATTCTCAATTAAAGAATACAGACTAGAGTCTTTGACCATTTTCAGAACAGGTGTTTCAAACTGAACATGTTCTTACATATTTGGGCCTGAATATAGATCCTTATCTTGTTAGGTGTGCTTGACTGCAAGTTCTTTAGGATGGTTAATTTACCATTTTAGTTTTCAGGAAAGATATACGTTTACTTCTGCGTAGCACTGCTCATGAATAGGTGACTGCTAAATAAGAGTGTAAAGCTAACATAAAACAGAAGTTGAAATTGTGATACATGAAAAAAGCCTGCAGCTTGTCCACTGAATTTATGGGATTGTACTAGAAATGCAGAGGATTTGAGGGAATTCTTATGTTTTATTTCCTTTAGATTTTATAGAACCAGCATGACCCAGGGAACTTTCCTCCAGTAATTGCTCTTAAAATCACTTCACAAAATCACTACTCTTCTGTTCAACAATTGTGGGTCAGGACCTAGTTATTTCTGATAGTCTGACAAGCTTTGAAATACAGTTTGCAGTATGTGAATCCAGCACGAAGTGGGAGTGAATTACAAACTTCTACAGTACCCCAAAGTACTAGAATTCTTTTTTTTTTGTGAACACAGCGTGGTAATTACTCACCTATAACTGTTGAAGTTATTAATGCAGAGCTTGAACATGTGAGGCTGTATTTAGTCTGGCTGAGATGGAGTTAATTTTCTCCACAGGAACCCTCATAGCTCAGTGCTGTGGATTGGTATCTAGGGAGGTGTTGATAACACACCAGTGTTTTGGGTACTGCTGAGCAGTGCTCCCACAGAATCAGCACTGTCTCTACAACATTCCCTCCTCACCAGTAGACTTCAAGGGGACACTGTTGACCCAAACTGACATAAAGCAATATGCCATACCACGTAACGTCTGCTCAGATGTAAAAGTTATGAGAAAGGAGGAGGAAGGAAAGGCATTAATTATTGTAACATTTGTCTTCTAGAACTCCTATGCATGCTAAAGCCCTGCTTCCCTGGGACAGGCTGGACATCATTTCCTGATGGGAAGTAGAGAATAAAATATTTTGATTTTTTTCTTTGCTTTGTGCACTTGACTTTTGCTTTTGCTTCATTAAACTGCCTTTGTCTTGACCCACAAGTGGTTTTTTCATCTTATTTTCTTCCTCCTTGTCCTGCTGAGGATCACAGTGCTAGAGCAGCATGGTAGAGAACCAGCATTCAACCAAGGCCAACCCACCACAGAAGCACAGAGAACAGTTCTGAGATTCAAGGGCAGAACCTTTAGTTGGAGCACCACTAAATTGGTAAACTGTCCACAAGTTGATGTGATATGTTACACCTTAGAAAATGTGTTCTACAGACTTCTGAACTAGCAAGAATTCTGTAGTCTATCTTTGAATACTAAGAATAAAATACTGGGCTGGAACCAGTGTTAGCAAGAAATAACAAGCTTTGTTCGACTTTTCAAGGCTTGAAGATTTTGTCAGTTTTGTCTCTTTTCATCTTAGCCTGTCTGAATAAAATTAGCTTGTTTAACCATATCATCAGTTTTCTAATGAAGTTAATTATTACTCAGTTTCTTAGTTTTAATTTAGATTTATATAATCATGTGGCATATTTCTTCAATAGATGGTAGTAGAAAGTAATTATCCTATACAGAAGGAAATATTTATCGCACTAACAGTAGCAACAATATAAATACAGATATCATAGAACAGCAGCAGTCTTGAAAGGAGCACAGTGCAGTGTAAAAGGGTACAGATATATGATATGAAAAGGAAGGCATAGGATTATACAGGAGATCCCATAGCTATAAATAACTCACCAGCAGTCATTTAAGAAAATGTAGACTTGACTGCTGGGCAGAAACAATTTTAAGTTCAATAAAGAAAAATTAAAATTATTATCTGACAAATATAAGGTACTCCATTTATTTGGATAAAGTAGAATTGCAACGAAGAAAAGCAAAGTGCAAAGCCTTTAATACTATTTCTTTTTATTTTATTTTCTTCTTCTATAACTAAATGTGGGCCAATAATCATTGATTAGTCTTCAGGTTTCAACAAAAAATTGGCTTTACATATGAAAGCGTGTTTCCTGTGTTTCTCAGTTCCTGCCAAACATTGCACTTAACTGATTTGAGAGGAGCTGTGTTGCTTTGTAGCAATTAGAAAAACAGATTATGTTATTAGAACTCTTCCAGTGTTTTCAGTGTCAGAAGCTGATTTCTGTTGTCAACAATTTAATGCAGTCTATTAATTCAGCATCTTGGGTTCTTCTCTCTGAAAAGACAAAGAACAATTTCTGCCTCCCTTCAGCCTTTTCTTAAAGGGGAAATAGAGGTCTTTATCATTTCACATTCAATTGGACTGATGTAAAATTGCTCTCCTCCAGCACAGAGAGAGTATATTACCATTCTAGTAAGAAGCCACAGCCTTGCAGGCCACAAGCACTGCCAGGGAAGGTTCAGGCTGGACATCAGGAAGAATTTCTTCACTGAAAGTGTTGTCAAGCATTAGAACAGGCTGCCTACAGCAGTGATAGAGTCACCATTCCTGGAGGTGTTTAAGGAATGACTGCCCCTGGCACTTATGGCTATGGTTTAGTTGACATGGTGGTGTTTGCTCAAAGATCTTGGAAGCCTTTCCAACCTTAATGATTCTGTTATAGATGATACATGTATTTGCAACTGTAACAGCTGTTTAAAAGCTGTATAAACTTTAAAAATATGTTACTGTATACTACTAATTCTAAGCTACTGTAACATGTAGTTGGTGCAAGATAAAGCCTTTAACATTTAGCATGTTCAGAAAAGTATTTTCTTTTTCTTCTCCACAGAGATATTAATTTTTTAAAACAATAAGAAGAAACCTGTTTCAGAAAGTACAATATCACACAGATATATGGTGATAAATTACCTTCTATCTGTTAGCCTTTATTTTTGAAAGTCAAAGCTGCGAAAAAAGTGTACCAACTTATCCAAATGAGTGGTTTCTGAATAATATTCATTCAACAGTAGATTTACATTAAATGCTACAGTGCTGCATTGTATGTCAAAGTCTTGTCTTTGTTCAGATTTTTAATATTTTGAAAAGTTTAGAGGCTTTGTCTAAGCTTTGCCATAACTGACAACTGAGATGAAATAGAAGAGATGAACAGTTTTCATATGCAACTGGCAGAACTGCTGAATACTGGGGGTTTTTTCTGAGGAGAATGGATTGGCAGCAGAATGAGAAAGGGACTAGAGGGATCTATACAATGCAGGCAGACAAAGGACTTATGGCTATAGAATATAATGAGAATACAAAACATCTTTATTAGACCTTAAAGGCATTGCACATATTAAAACATTTCCTAAGTTACAATATCAATTTTCTAATCTTATTCAGAATATTGCTTAATAAATGAATTTTGCTTACTTGAATGATATTATATCTATTCTTTGATAAAATTTGAAGATATATCACCAGCTACAAGAAGCAGTATAGCCATATTACTGAACTGTGTAGTTGAAGCTAATTACTGGGGAACATACTAAATGAATCCAATGAAGCCTGCTCTTTCCCTCTGCTGTTATGGAGTAAGATCTTTTCTTGGAATGGTGCTCCTTTGCACAGATGCAGCAGTTCACAACTGTTTGGAAGCACCAGAACTTGTTGCTGAATGAGTGTTGAAGTTACAACTTTGTTTTGTTTGAATGCTGCATAGTGATCATAAATACTGAACCCCAGGTAAATATTGGCTTATTCTTTTATTACTGAAGCAAGGAGGTGGGTGGAAAAAGAAGCAATTTGTTATTGTCCTGCTTAAATGTTGGGGTTTGTACAGCTTTATCCAGTCCCTTTTGTAAATGGTGTTTTGAAATACATTTTCTCTAAATATCACCTAAAGTGTTGGATTTGATTGTCCTTCCACTTTGTCAGAGATGTATTTTATGATCTAAAGATCAGACACTGCTGGGAAGGCTGGTCCATCTCCATCAGCTTCCATTTCACTGCGCTCAGTGACTATCTAAAGTCACTAAATCTGGAAGGAAACTAACTCAGGTGGGAAGGGAATCCTTAGCAATCCAGCCTTGTAACTAGTAGTACGGATTGAATACCTGCATCAATAAAGGACATTGTACATATAAATGTTGGTTTATTGACCTGTGAAAGATTTAATTCTCTTTCAGTTCCTTTTTTCAGATGCAGCTTAAGTCTTTAGTAGGCTTATTAAATTGGTAATTTTTATTCTGCATAGAGAAGATGCACAACAACAGTGTTCATAAAATACTTCTAAGATTGACAGAATGTGTTGCAATGCAGTCTCTCACCTGAATGTCTAATAAGCACATCCTAAAAATGTCAAAATCTTACACTGAAGATTGGAATAGCTTCAGGCAAACTGCAGCATTTTGGGGAAAGCCATAGAGAGATAGCTGGAAATAGTTGCATATAATTAAAAATTACATAATTAAATAATTAAACAGTAAACTTATGTAAATAATAAATGTACTATTTTGAATCTATTAAGTATCACAGTTAAAATTTATTTTTGTGTTTTTGTATTTATTTATTATATAATACATTAAAGTTTCTGGAAAATCTCTCTTTCAGAGACTAAAAAACACCCAAAAACAAACAACCATTACCAAAAACCAAACAAATAAAAAACCAAACCAACCCCTCAACACATTAAAAATTACAACTTGTGTATTTATTTGGTGGTAATACATGCTTACTGAAATTAGAGATTTCAAAGAGTTGTTCTTCCTTTTTTTTATTATTTCTCATACAGATGTGCAAATATAGGCTAATGTGTTTTGCTTTCTTGAATCTTCTCTTTTTCATGTTCTAAAAATACTGAAATAAAGGATCAGTATTTGAGGCATTGAATTAAAATAATTTGGGCCTTACAAACTAGTGATAATAAGCAAAAAGGAACAAAAATGATCAAAAGATGTGAAAATCACCATCAAGCAACAAAAATAACTTTGCACATTTAGTATTTAATATCAACAAGCATGCTAATGAGATGATAAATAATTAAATTATCTGGCTGTTAGAGAAACTAAAAAAATCCATAACAGATAAAAATCAATCTTACCTGGGAATAATAAAAAAAAAAAAAAAAAAAGAAATTGAAACAGTCATAGTGATGATGTTAGAGTTCCCACAGCAGTTATTTATGTTTTGGGGGTTTTTTTAATACATGTAGGATGAATAGCTTTTAATTGGAGAAGAAAGGGGAAAGCAGACTGGAGTAGAAACACTTATTCTCATTAAATATTGTTTCATTATAATTGGTATGTTTTATCCAAAATAGAATATTTGATAAAATTATATAACATAATATTTACTGTTTCTTTTACTATTTACTGTAATATTTACTGTATTTCTTGATTGATAAAGGACTTTAGTGTTTGATAGCCAGAAAGAGAGTATTTACCTATGTTAATGATGCAGATCAATAATTTGAAGTATTTCTTTTTGGTGGAGATATGTTTTATATTAATCTGTTTAATTTTAAGAAAGGCAGCAATTTTTAAGTTGAAGATTTGTTGACTACTTAACAATTTAAGAATTAGTTCATTATTGGCAAAACCACAGCATTGACAAAACCACAGCATTCTTGTAGGGTTTGGCGGAGGATAAAATAACTGTGGCAAGCTCTATACCTGTGTTGAAGGTGACTATGATCATTTCAGTAGCCACAGTTTTAACTGTTGAGCTTGTGAATATTGGCTGAAGGAAAAGACATAATAACTACAGCCATTAATAGTAAAAACCATGACATGGCATGATACTAGACACCAAAACTCAAATGTTTTATTTAAAATATTACAATATTCATCATATGGCTTTGGCCCAGAGCTCTCTCTCAGATTAATTTCTGGCAGGTTTAAAGGTTTAGAATGGCTAAAAAAATCTTTCCTATTTACATGAAGCCACCCTATTTTAACAGTTCAGTTTCAAAAGCCTGGGGAATGGGTCATTAATCTCCTAGCACACCTGCCATTAACTGGGGAATTGTTGTATTCCTGTTGATACATAGTGCTCCCTACTGCTCTAATTTGAAGTACGTGTACACAATATATACCCATAGGTCCCACTGTATTAATTACCATGGCAGGAATTCATCTCATCCACTTGTAGATGCCAGAGTTCTTCAGTCCGTGTACAGTCTTAAGTCAACAAATCAGCCACCCTAGACTATAACACCCTAAGGTCAACAAATCACCCCCTCGAGTATAATGTGGTGGTGGTCTTGATTTGCCTGTGCAGGTATACTGCCCTAGGTATTGTCAGCATTAGTTGTGTAGAAATATCTACATACTGCTATCTAAATTGTAGTTCAGTTTTAGGTGAGGACATAATGTGCATCCTTTCCTACCTGAAATCAGTATAAAATGAAAAAAAAATTAATAAATTATTAATTTAGGAAGCTAATTCAAGCGTACCGGAAATTAGTCTGAAATGTTTGCTGGATCGGGGAGAGATTCATGCATATGAATGACTGTACTTATATACAGACAAAAGGCTCTCTTATACCTAGGAGTTTTTAAATGACAGTTTATTAAAGGCACAAACCCATTAATATTGATTTTTGGGAACAAAATATGCTTTTCTACTCACTATGTTTCCATTTTTTTTTCAACTGAAATACTTCATAATGAACCTTTGTCAATACATTAGAGATTTATGCAAATGTAGGTCTTATTCAAAAATCACATTTTCACTACTTCTGTGTATTGTTAATATGTTTGCAAACAACCTACTTAACAGGGAAATTATAAGTATGATCCTTAATAAACAAACAAAAACCTAATTTTTGCAGCTGTGATGCACTGTCTTTCAGACTTACATTTTTACATGGAGCAAGTAAGCAGAATTAGGGAAAGAGAAATCTCATACAGCTCTCCAAATTTTCAAGGCTTTTCAGCTTGTCTTCTCTCATTCTTTTTCCTTTGGCTTATGTGCATTTTCTCTCCTTTGTCTCACTTGCTATGAATAATGTTTTGAGGTAAAAGCTGTTAAGGAGTCTCTGATCCAGGTGTCAGTGTGAGTTGGTTGTGAATTCAGATCAAATGTAATGTCAATAAGATACTTCAAAATAGGAAGCCTAGAAACTTAGAAAGGAG
>VZRN01004656.1:0-25505 GCA_013397935.1 Dasyornis broadbenti | reverse complement strand
CCGTAGCAGTTTTGGGGAGACTGCTTGCCTGTGTGGGGACCAGCGTCACTGTAGCAGTGTCGGGCGGGCTGCCGACGGTGAGACCCATGGCTACGCAGAGGAAAAGAGCCTCTCCCCGGGCAGGGGAAGAAGATCTGGGTGATGAACTGACCTAACCCCCCCCATACCTTGTTCCCTTGTGCAGCTGCTGGGAAGGAGGGAGGGGGGTGAGCGAAGAAACGGTGGCCTTGAAGGGTTTATTTTACCTCTCATTTACTCCTCTGACTCTGTTAGTAATAAATTAGATCACTTTGCAACCTAAGTTAGTCCTGTTTTGCCTATTCTAAGTGCGTCTTCTCCCGGGTTTCCTTATCTCAACTCATGAGCCCTGAGTGTGGGTGTGTTAATTTGGGGTACCTGGCATTTGGCCGGGCTCAAACCTTGACACTGAGCTGTAATTAACAGGGCCCTTTCTAAAATGTTCATATTTTTTCTGCTTGCTTATGATCAATTAAATTAAATTCTCTACAGAAAATTGTAGCTCTATTTCAGCAGAAATCAAGAAGCAAAGTTTACATCCTTTATTCTCTTAATCCAATTTCACTCTTATGAAGCACCTTGTGTTTCACCCCATGATCTGCAAAACAAATTGCTTTCAAATATTAAAGTCATCATCTACTTTTAACACGCTCTGGAGACATCACATCACATGTGTTATGGCAGCTTTATCCCGGATAGTTCCACTGTGGTGCCATGGACGGCACTTTAGCAGTTAAATTAAGTCAATTAAATTCAGTTCCAGAGCACTTCTTTGAGTTTGGTTTCATTTTAAAGGGAACTAAGTCTGCACAATACAAGGTTAATCCATAGTGAACACTAAAATTAAGTAAAGGGGATGATGTGGAAGTCCTGCTCAAAACCACTCTCCAGTTCTGAATTAAAACACTAATGTGGCCATTTTACTTTGTGACTTTTATCTATAAAAAGTAGTGTGGGTTTGTATTTAAAGACAGTAAAGAAGAAAAATACAATTTATGGAAAGATTTGTCATCTAGGCCTCAGACTATTCTGGTACTGAGTATAATGGTAAGATACCTATAGGATAAGAATAGTAAGACTGACAATACCCAAATTAATAGATAATGATTTTGTTAAGACAGGAAATCATATGTAGATGAGTAAGAATATCCATATTCAAAGTAGCTGAATTTTAGATATATTTTAGGATTTTTTTGGAGCAGCGTTTTCAAAGATGGTTTTTTTCTCATTATGCTAAGGAATCTGTGAGTGCTTTTGAAAAATATTTTCTACTCTGTTTGCTCATTATTTTTTGCTTTGATTTTAATAATAATGTCAGCTTACATCTGGCATGGTTTCTTTTGAACATAAGAACAGAATTACAGCAATAATGTTTCTATAATTATTTATATGGTGTACCTCATAGTAGAAACATTTTAATTTCCACACATATCAAGTCAGTATATTTAGTAAGAAAGGAGTTCATTCTGCTTTCATTAGGGAAAATCCCATATAATCAAGCTGTAAGTGTCTCATGTGTGCACCACTGCAGGGTGAAAATTCCATTAAATCTCTCCATAAAGTTTTCATATATATTTTCATGTGAGTTGTTATTAACTGTGGAAATCTTGCATGAAAAAAATTAATAAATATTAGATCTACCATTGTGACCTCGACATACTAACAAGCCCACAAAAGTTCTTTCATTCCATTCAATACTTCTATGATATACAGGCAGGTACCCATTCGCCACATTACATATGATGAATTGATTGGGCGTTGTAATTCTTTGGCCTGTATCTTGTATCTTTTTATTTGAAATTAGGATAAAGTAACATAAAGTAATGCTGTATTATAGAGACTAACATTCCCCTTTGGTATGGTGTATTGAACATTCTACATATATTAATGAAGCACCTACTAAACCTACGTTACCTTATATACTACAACAGAATCACAAAGTGTTTGGCATTGGAAGGGACCTCCAGAGGTCATCTTGTTCAAATCCTTTGCTCAAGCTGGGCCACCCAAAGCAGGTTTATGAGGAACATGGGCAAGACTGAAGGACTGCTGGCTCAAAACATTTCGGGTGCATGTGTGAGGGGATGGGGCAGGTCAGGCCTTGCCCTGCTAAGGTGATGCCCTATTCTGCACATCCCACATCCCAGGCCTGTATCCCAGCCTGGCAGTGGCCACCAACCTACAATGCTCCACACCTGCCCCTGGAGCCCCAGTCTAGCCCCACAGTGGTCCAATGAATGGAAGTCCCACCTGGCAAAAGGTCCCAGGAAAAACAAAGGATATTTAACTCAGGACATGAGGCAAGTACATGTCTTGACCTTACCTCCTCTCAGAATTTCTAATTTTCAGCTGCACACTGTCAGGACTAGGACTGGTAGCTATACTTGTTCTTTTCTACATATTTTCTCTCTTTCTTCTAATTCCCTCTTCTCAGGGTTTTGTGTAACTTAAAATCAGATGGGTTTGGAGTTTTCTAAGTGGAAATGGCTAAGTTAGTGCTTTGTGGAATGCTTTATGTTGACTGCTGCTCTAAGCTTTTGCCAAAGTTCTCTGATTTTCTGAAGTTGCCAGTAAAGTTTTTTTTTTTGTTTTGACCTCTTGAGAATATCTTGTCAGTATTTCTGTAGTGCATTTAACTTAAAGTACATGAACAACCAGTAAGCTCTTTTAAGAGAGTCATTGAGCAAGTTTTTGCATTTCTATACGTCTAGACAGCTTTTGAATTTCTCCAAGGACAGCTTGTAGTTTTGCTTATCTGCCCAAACATTAAAAAATAATTTCTTTATGTCCAGACAGAACATCCTGTATTTCATGTTTTGACCATTGCCTCCTGTCTTGTGACTGGATACCACTCTCTCTGTATTCTTGTGGTGGGTCTGGTTGGGATGGAGTTGGCTTTTGTCATGACAGCCCACATGGTGCTGTTCTTTGCATTTGTGGCTAAAACAGCATTGATAACATAGCAGTGTTCTGTCTGTTGCTGGATACTTTAATGGACAGCATCAAGAGTTTCACTTCAACCTCTCTCCATCTTCTCCCTCCCACAAAGGCTAGTAGGCTGGGGGTAGGTAAGAGGCTGGCAGGGGACACAGCCAGGGCAGGTGACCCAAACTGACCAAAGCGGTATTCCACACCCTATATATAGCCATAATATCCTATGGCATAATCATAAAGGTTGAGGGGAAAGGGGAGGATACAAAGACTTGTGGTTATACGTTTGTCTTCCCAAGAAACTGCTACTCATGCTGAAGCCTGTCTTTCCTGAGAAGTGGATGGATGTCTTTATGTCGATGGAAGGTAGTGAATAAAAGTCTTTTTCATATTTGCTTCCATGTGCAGTTTTTCCTTTTAAATTGTCTTCATCTCAATCCATGACCTGTTCCATCTTATTTTCTCCCTCTACCCTGTTAAAAAGTGGAAGCAAGAGAGCAGCTGGTTGAGGTTCTGGTAGCCAGGCACCCACCATAAATTACACCCTCCCACCTGACATATACATACATTGATGAGATCCCCTGAGCCTTCTCTTTCACAGGCTGAATTAAAGAAATTAAAAGAGTAATTTCTTATGCTTTAAGATTAAAAAGAAAAAACTTTCAGAAAGAATAGGCAAAGGCTCTGACCTCAAAGATTTCCTCCTTGAGCAAAATGAAATTGACTTTCCCTTATAAAAGAGAATATGTTTTTGTTTGCATTTTCTTGTCTATGCACACAATTCTTCTATGCTTTCCCAAATTCAACACCTGTGTGAAACTATCTTGAATTACTGTGTATTGCTGCAGTTTTTCCTAGCCCATATTCTGGAGAGCTATATTTTAAAAAATAAACCTTGAGAAATATTTGCTTTCTCAGTGTATTGAAATGGAAATCTAGTCAGAAAAAGATCTTTAAAGCAATCTTCAGGAAACACTGGCAGAGAACACACAGCTCCTGTACTTGCATTAGGTGTGGAAGAAACAGATTTAAATAAATAGACTGAACTGGACAAAGGGCACATCTCAGGAAAAGGTCTTGATTCCTGAGCTACTAATTTTACTTGTTTGCTTTCTGCTTCTATTTTAAGATGACTAAGGTTACATGCTGGGATTGTAAGCCAGAGTGATCAAAAGGAAGTAGGTTACCACTTAAAATACATTCTTGATTTTTGACACTTTAAGTCAAATGAGAAAACTATATCTGTCTAAATGTTAGGTGATTTTGGCAACTGCATACACCTGAACTTCACATTCAAAATTAACAAATTGTTTGGAGCTTGTAGTAGGCAAAAAACAATTCAGATTGTGAGCACTGACAGGAACCAGGTAATGGTGTGTGTTAATGTTCAAAATTGAACTTCTGATCTCTGAAGCAGAAGCCTGCTTACTAGCTACAATTGGTTTAGGATGGCTATCCATTTTGGGTAAAATGTGAGCTAAAGAAAAAAGTCCTGAATCCTTCAAACAGCAAAAAATGAGACAATTATCAATTAGAAGGCTGTTGATAGGTTCTGCACGTACACTATTTAGACAGAGGAAACTCTGGTCTTAAAGTCCTGGAAAGGAGGTGAAGACTTGTGTTGAAGAAGAGGTCTGGGAAGTGGCGATACTTCTGTGAAATCAGGGAAATTTGTCTGGATATTGCTCAGAGCTTAACTAGTAACACCTGGGACTAGTAACTGCAAATAGGTACACAACAGAAGCCAACACGACTTTCTGCCTGACTGAAAACAGTCTCTTCATTTGGGGAAGAGAAGGCTAGATCTAGGGAATATAAGTCTAGATCCCATCTAGGAAGGTGAACAGCCTAGTAGAATAGCCTAGTTTCAGAATTTACAGTCTTATAAATTCTGAAACTAATCTAGTACCCACTACAGGGTTTTACTTTGTCCCACCTGTGACAAGGATTTAGTTTTGCTTTAAAAAGAAAAAGGGTTAAAGAAAAAAAAAAAAAGGCTAAGCCACAGATAATGGATCTTCTTTAACAATAATGTCGTAGGTTAACTTTACTATTTGATGTATGAGTGGCTCCTGCTTACAAGTTCCTTTCTAAGACAGACACTTATATTGAATTGCCAGAGAAAAAAACGGTTTTTTTTTAGTGATTTTTAGGGATTAAACCTAACAAAGTGACTGTAAGGCTGACTCTTGGCTGGCATGGATTCATGTAGGGCTTTATGAAATCATTATAATCATATCACTTCCCTATTCTGCAATTAATATTAATAAATAATCGTATAGATTTAAGATGGTCACACTCCTGTCTGCTGAGGAATTGATGAGCGTTTTCCTTGTTACACCCAGTTGTTTGGAGAACTGATTAAAGTTTTTTGTTAGGGAAATACATTTTTTAGTAATTGTGTTCATCAACCTGTTACAGTTAAGTTTTCAAATTAGGATGTTCAGAAGATGCTGTCAATGACCTGGTGATACATAAAACATTTCTAGACTATTCATTACAAACAACAATATGACTTAACAAAGGGAAAGACTTACTAGATATTTATCTTTGTGAATACTGAATATTCCTATTTATTTGTTTCTCTCCTTTCATAACTTCTTCACCAAAGTATTATTTCCAATTGATGATTTTACAAAATTTACTTTATGTTATATTTTTGAGAGATGGGGACTAGAATTTAGCCAGATATCTCACACAGATAGACATATATAGCACAAAAAGGGAGTACTTTACCTAAATCTTAGTATAGTTTTTGCAAGCATAAAATGTCTGTTAATATCAAACATACTAATCTTGCCAAAAAAAACTTGTACAAATTCTTAGGAGGGAAAGTATAAAGGAAATACATGAAGACAAGTAGGGCTTGGAGGAAAGAGGCACTCTCTAAAACTGCTGACTAAAAGCACTTTGTGAGGGAAAGAGCCAGAATTATGCTCTAAAACAAACAAAGAGAAAATATAGCAGAACAGTTCAAAGAAAAATGCTCTGAAAGAATTTACTGCCTTGTGGCTAGAGGTGACATTGAAAGTAACATGGACACAAGTTGATTAAGCTGCTGTCAACATATTTGGCCCCAGGAATCAGTTACTATTGATTTACAGCTTACAGTAAAGGAAAAATGCAGAAACTTACAAAAAGAGCTGTGTTCAGTAAATTCTATTAGCATATTCACTGCAAAGGATGAAAAAAGCAAGTTGGAATTAATCTAAGGAAAAATTCACATCAAAAGACTCTGTCAGAACCAAAAGTTCCCTTTGTGTTGCAAGCCCATGAGAAAAATGAAAGCACAAGAGATATTTTTTTATTATTTTTTACTTTCTGCATGCTTAAAACAGTAGATTTTTTAAACACAGTATTTAGTATATTAAATCAGTGTGTTTCTAAAAATAAAATATGACTGTTTCATTCATAAAACATTCACAGCATATTTATTTAGACATTCTGAAATGCAAAACATGACCCCTCTTCCCTGCATAAGTGATTGGCTTCTCAATTGTTTAGACCCAAATATGAATAGAAGCCAGTCAGACCTGCAGAACATTTTGTGCCTGTCACCCGGGGAGCTATGCCAGGAGTATTGTCAAAGACTATCACAAAGCACCTTGCAAAAAAAGATGCAGGTAGTGTTACTGTAGAAATACAAATGGAAATACCGGAGCTGTTAGCAGCTACCGGTCATGTAAATGGGCTATCAACTAAACTGGAACTAAAGTATGGACAGCATAACTTATAATGCCAAGACTTGATAAACTGATGCTTTAGTAAAATTTAATTAGGTAAATTCTTTAGACAGTCACAGAATAAAAGAAAAAAAAGACAGGTGTTTCTTTCCCACATGATATTATACGGAAAAACAACTTTGACTCTGTAAGCATGTATTTAAAGGTATCACCTACCCCTTAAGCACCCCACAGAGATGCAAACCTACCTGTAGTTCGTATTTGTGTATCTAATTCTTTTAACAGCTACAAATAGCACTTAATTTTCTTTTTTATTGTTTTTGCTGGTTGGATGTTTGACCTGCAAACTATGTGGTGAATCTTTCAGTAAGACCTTTACTATTTTTTCTTCTTTATCAAAATAGAGGTAATAAACATAAACTGTTTTAGTGTTGAATAGAAGTTGTGTTTCTTGATTGCTTAATACAGTTTTTAATTTACAATTCTGCTACATTTTCTTTCCAGCCCAGCATATACAGAAGAAAGAAGGGAAACATGTAGTTGTCTGTTCTTTTTTTTTGAAACCCAAGAAATATTTGAAGCAGCTGGACCAGTTCAAATGAGAAGTTGTAACAGATAGGGGCGTGGAACATTGGCCAGATATTTTCAGATGCTTGAGACAGAGAAACCCGAACTAGATACTGTGACTGTGAAAATTAATAAGGTGCTCAGGAGAATGGATAGTCTATCATGCAAAAGAAGAGTAAAAATACTCATTTTGTGAAGCTAATAAATAATGTGTGAAAGAGGATACGGTAGCAACTCTGGGATGAATGAGGAACAATAAGGTTTTATTAAGCTTCAGGATAGTACTGTGGCAGCACTGTCTTATAAGACAAATAGTCCTTCCTGAGGTTTATCAGTCTACCCTTCACCTACTATGACATGCCAGATAAGAATAAACGAGTATCGCTGAGGAGAGGTAGTGAGCATATGCGATAGTAAGGTGGTTCCAAGTATCAGAATTGTAGTGACACTATCTTAGACCACACTGCTTTCTCAGTTACTAAAGCTGAACAGCTTTGATAAATATAGCCTCCTAGAGAAGTGAAAGTGCTAGATAACTCAATCATTTTACTATACTCAGGAGATTTTAGGTAGTGTGAACTGAGGAGATTTTAGGTAGTGTGAATCATGTGATCTCATCCACACACGCAGTCCTACTCCGCACAACCAGCTGCCTGAAGTAACAAGTTGCTTTAACAGATTTATTAAATAACATGGTTACAAGTTTAGCAATCTGCTTGTTTGCTCCGGCAGGCTCGGTTCTCACTATTCGCTGGGAAGTTTTCACTTCAGAAACTTGCAACTGTAGGAATGATTTTTCTCTTTCTGCAAACTCAGTGAATAGTTTCTGCTGAGCTTTGTAAGTCTACAGAAATTTAACAGACTTTTCATCCACCATGAAAGTTTTCTCTTTATGTGCAGACATTTTCTTTTGGGGGAATGTTAAAGTGACGTGATCTCACTCATCTTAGCAGAAAACAATTTAATGAATGAAACACAAGCATATAAGAAGAAATTTAAATTAATACTAGTGGTCAGAAGGAAGGTTTTATTTAAGTGTTCTCACCTCTCTAAATAAGAACTGTGAAAAGGCAGGAAAATGGTCTCAGGGAAGTGTTTCTGGATCATAAGAGTTTACATTGCATTACCTATTCAAAAACATGTTTACAGTTTGTGTCTTTTAACTCTGAAGGCACAATGGCATATACAACTATAAATATAAAAATAAAACAGCCATAGCATTTAGATATCTGGAGGGACAAGCAAAATAATTAACTTATCTACTGATAATAATAATAATAATAATATATTTTGGTGTCTATGAATACTGGCTCATAGAATACTTTTTTTTTTTTGTTTTGTTTTGGTTTGGTTTTTTTTGTTTTTTGTTTTTTGGCAAAAGCAAGCAAGTGTATATTTTGAACAAAAAGGGAAAACAATTACTGAAAATAAGAAATTATGTCCAAGTTAGGGTAAAGGAGTCTTTTAAATTTCCCTTTTAGTGTACACTACAGACAGAGGCCATCTCCACTGAGATCTGAAAGGCATATGCCTAAATTTGTTGTTTTCTATGATTACAAGGGAAAAGAGAGGTAGATGGAGTCTGTTCTTTTTTTCTCCATAAAACCTAATATTCTTATGCAAACTCACATCAGTTCCTCGTTTTTAGAGAGAGGTATTTTACTCAAATAAAACTCATTTTATTAAATCACAAATATTCACCAAAGATTGGCTCTTTTTACAGTGATGACGAATGACTTCTCTGCTTTTGGACATATAGCTACATTTGCTTTACCAGACCTAACCTATCAAAGAACCAGTCTAGTTTAATGTGATTAGTGTAGTTACCATTTTCTCATCTATTAACAACATGGTTTTCTGTAGATAAGCTTTTGGTTATGGAGATGTGATAAAAATTTTGAAATGTGTTTGGCTTAGTTACTACCCTGGTAAAATGCTAGTAGCAACATCTTTATTTCATTGGCATCTTTTATAGACAGGCATTTCCTGAATTCTTTTGCTTAGTCTGCTTTTAATTTATATGTTGTTTGTCATCAGAGCCAGATGAGTATATCTTTCAGGTACAACGCAGCTTAAGCCTTGAGACTGAGTTTGTTTTAAGAGGGATCACTAGAAGTCAATTGGTGGGATTTTCTGGAAATGATGAGATTGTTTAGACAGGAAATGTGAAACTAAGGGTATTCTTCTGCTTTTCTCACATTTACCCTGGATTTTTTCATAGTTGGTCATATTAATTTTGAGCTACTTTACACTTGACACTAAAACTATTTAAAAATAAAAGGCCAGTTTACTATTCCAAGCAGTGCACTTTGTAAAATCAGATTTAAATTTATTAGAAAGTACATCAGGCATACATAGAACAAAGATTAATAAACAATGTAATCAGAATATGATATATTTAAAAAATGCAATTTCTTGTGAGAAGGCATATGTGAAAGTTGTGTAGTGGACTCATTAGATATGCTGCATCTTGGCAGATGGCATTTCGCTACTGATAACAGCAGCACTGACTTTAATAATAATTTTCTTATATAATATTTTGAATGTTAATTTACACAGTAGCTTGTACATTTATGTAGTAGCATGACATGTTATATTTTTTTAATTAGTTTTTATTAATTTTATTAGTTTTTAGCTAAACTGAAGTCCAATGGAAGCCTTTACCATTGCTTTCAGAGATTTTGGGCAACTCCTATGTGAGATGTTAAAAACAGTCAAATGAGGAAAAATATATTTAATGCAATGTTATTATTGTTTTAAGGAATATTGGTAACATAAGATGAAGTCATGGTGAAATAGCATGGGCGGGTAAGATTAAAGTGTAGAAAACTTTTTAGAACAAGAACAAGAGTTAATTCTGCAGAGGCAGCCCAAGTAATAAATGTAGAGAGGGAACGTATAAATATGAAGAGGAATTTGGAAAGACATGCATTGAAAGCGTCAGGTTATTTCATTTCTGATGATGTATAACATGGTGGAGAAAGACTGCAGAAAACACTATGCTATACTCCTGAGTGACAAGGAAGTTAGTGAGATTTTCAAATAGCATTACTGATTATTGTAATAATTCTTAAAGCCTGCAAGCCACGTTTCTTGATTGTACCTATGTCACGTGATGTTGCTCGCAATGTGGTGGAACCAGTAGTACCAATATTTGCCTAGGCATCTCCTATCCAAAATGCAGAAAAGTATTGATGTTGATTTTTTTTTGGTAGATCCCTCTCAATTTTAAGAGGTGTTGAACATTTTCCCTTCAAATCAAAGAAAAAATAAAACTAAAATCTAGTTCAAACAAGATGATGCACAACACTCACAGATCAATCTGTGTGCAGTAGTTCTAACAGATCAACATATTTCAGGATAAAAACCATGGAGTCCATTTTGACATCTTAGAAATCAAGTAACACAAAAGTTGTTGGTGCATTAATAGACTTGCTGGATCATGATACTGTTTGTTTCTCCAATATGTGGTAATTTTATTTTTACATGTAACATTTTTTATAAACTGTAGTAGATCTGTATGAGGAAAGAGGTTTCAATTGAAGCACTATTCTATTCAATCAGTTATTCCTAATGCTCTTCATGTGCAATTAACATACATCCTCCATTGATACAATTGTAGACAGCAAAAATCCATAAATTTATAACTTTCATATTAATCTCATAGAACAGTAATGATGTATAACTTACTTCAGATAATTCTTAGGCTTGTGATAGCATTTTCTCCACAGTTTTGACATTTTTGAAAGATCTATCAAAAAATAGTTGAAAACAAAGCAAAATAAAGAGTCTTTGAGTCTTTTGTACTTGTTATTTCTTAGTCTGTATAGATTTTTGTTGCTTTTCTTTCAAAAATTATTCATTACTCTTCAGTTAAAGTTCTAGCGGTGTTGATAATCTAAGTTAAAAGGTTCTGAATTCTTATTTAACCATAATATATATTAAAAAAAAAAAGATATTTTAGAAATAATTAAGGAAAATAACAGTCCCTCTAGCGCATATCCATGGCTCATATTAACTAATTTTAAAAGACCAACATTGTATCTCTGTCCTGATGTACTGACAGGACAGAAAACAAAGAGCTACAGTTACACCACATTCATATCAAATAGCAATTGCTTAGGTGAGAGCCATACTCACTTGTGTTCAACACATCATGAGGGATATCCCCACACTTAGCAAAGCAAGTAATAACCTCAGGTGCTTCTTGGTTGAAGTTCTATATTATGGTTTATACTTCTATATTTATTTATCTGGCAAATGTAAGCAAAACCTTTTATAAATCTCAGGAAAAATCCTAGATAACAGTACATAACTGTTCTGTGAAAGACTATAAGAGGAATCAAAAATGGGAAAGAAATCACTTTCCTTCTGCTCAAACTAAAGAAATAGATTATTATCAAAATTCTGAGAAGCTAGAAAAAACAATCTGTATAGTTCATACATAAACCTCTTTTTCACTATAGGTCTTGCTAAGTTTACATATCCTACTAGCAAGACCTAGTAGGATATGTACTTTATAAATGGAGGTTCAAAAGTAACCTTATTAGTCTTGGTTTTGAACTATGTGTTTCCGTATAAGAAGAACCCATTAGGTGCTATCCATTGCCTCATCTTGGGAAACTGCTTGTCCCATAAATGTACACTTACTTCTGGAGTGGAATCATAGAACACGTGATAGCATCTTTCCCAGAATTTACTACTGAAGGTTAGTTTGCAAATGTTGAAAATAGATATATGAGTGAAATGGCAGAGTAATGTTAATAAGGAAAGTGATGTATAACATGCATAGCACAATGGACTAAGCAACCTGTGTGTGTGTATATGTAAAATGACCTCAATTCCATTTTTTCAGTGGGTTTTTCCTGCTGGAGAGCATATTTCTCCTCCTCCATCCCTTTGCAAAGGAAACCGTTCTCCTGCAGTGCCTGAGATGAAAACCAAAGTTTATAATCTGATGGAGAAGTAGAGAAATTTTTAACTTGCAGATCATCCATAAGTTATACTTTGTTGTATGTTACTCTTTTCACTGATAGCAAATGCAGTTTAGTCTGTCTAGAGCTTTTATTTTTCTGGAAACTTGTATTAAATATTAAACTAATACAGCCATATAGCAACTGAAAATGATTAAACTTACTATAGTAATTCAAACATCTTATTCTTTCCAGCTGACTAAAATCCTAATTCTAAAGACTGCTGTAATGAATCATGATATATTTGCATTTCAAAACAACAATAATGACAGCAGTGAAAAATATTTCACAATTCACTTTTTTTGTAAAATCAGATATGGCTTTAATCTTTATTATAATGTCACCTACTGCTGCCAATATGTTTAAACATCTTTCATAACTTTCCCATATCCTCAAAAATTGTTATTCTTATGCATATCACCTGTGAAAATCATTCCCAGCTTCACAGGGGTGTGACATCTTGTGCAAAGCAGAAAGCATTTTCTTAGCCTGTTTACTAAAGAATTTTATTTAATCTGTCTGGTTTTAACAACTTCTGAACCATCTGGTTAATTTCAACTAATACCAAATAAAATTACAACATAATCTTCTAGGAAATGACCACTTACATATAAAGACCCAAGTTAGGCATCCCTGAAAGGGAGAAGGCAGAAATTTGTTTGCATACTTCTTTTAGTATTAGCTGTCTATCCAAAGGCACACACATTCTAATCATCTGATTAGCCTGAATTTGGCTGCAGACTGGAACTGATGCTGCTGTTTCTTGCCTAGGATGAATATTGCTGAAATGTGGAAAGACTTGGGGGAGGGAAAAGGCTTTGACAGAGCAGCTGGCTAGGTGACAAAACACATGAAGTCATAAGTATTGCTTTCACCATTCAAAAACAGTTTGGTTTTCTTTTCTGCTTTATTTTCACCTTTTTAAGTTGTGGTAGAATAAAGGAAAGATTCAGATAAAGGAATTCCTTTGTTTGAATGCTTTTTTATTCTGAAAACAAGAAAAAACCCTCCTGAACAAAATGTGTAGTTTGTAATTACAGGAAAAAAACACATAAAAAGTTCAATGATTAAATGTGAATTCAACACTTTTGAAAGAGCTGACGGATCAAGCTCCTCACATTCCCAAGTTCAGTAAAATTATTGCCAGGTTTTCTAGGAATATATGATTATTCCTTTAGCCAGAACACTCTGAAACAGCAGCATAGTGTCATACATCTCAGATTCCTCTTCTCGTCGTAACCAGAGTAGATCATGTTGGTACACATTTATCACGGTCCCAAACAGACAATATACCTTATAACTCATCAGGATATGCGAATGTAGGCTCAAGGGTTCTGCCAATCCTCCCATAGGATTTCTGCCAGAGCTGGCAAACATCTGGCCTACTGAGATGGCACACAGGTACAACTGCCTCCAAGTGAACATGTACACCTACCCTGTGTAATTGATGTGGCTAACAAAACTTCAAGTTGCGAAAAATATCTTTATTAAACAAGCCAATGCCAGTTAGATTGGCAAGTTATATTGTTTCAGGAGTACAGATGCTGTTAATATCCGTAGTTTAGCCAGGATAAGCTCAGATTGAATGGTAATTGAAAATTTATCCATGAAGTTGGCATAGAATATTTGATATTTAGTTTTTGAACTCCAATGAAACTCATGAGTTTGTTGCTGAAATGTTCAGTTTTGCCCTGTGGAAAAAAAATGTTGCTTTTGAAAGTAGACATTTTACTTTTGTATATTTTAGAAGTTCAATGTTTTACAAGCTCAAGTATTTAGGTAAAGACCCATTTATTCCCCTCAACTCTCAATCAAAAAAATCTACTTTACTTTTACTGTAGGCATTGTAATGTGTTTTTTAAGGTTCATTTGTTTTTCATGTCCCTGGTCTTACATTGCACATATACAGATGAAGAGACATCCTTAGAACTGTAATGAGTTCCCATGGGGTCACAATTCATGAATGAAATAAATTTCCATCTCAAGATAATAAATATTCTGTAGCCATCTTCCAACTTTAACCCATTAGAAAATTCTGTTGAGAGAGAGGAACACACTTCCTGCTCTCAATCCTTACTTAAAGCAATTAATCCGATACAGAAGCAACTTGAATGTCTTGAACTTTGCCTTCTTTCTGCAGTGAGCAGATTCATTTTAGGACAATTAATTGTTCTTATCATATCTCAAAGGCTGAAAAGCTTTCACCACTCTTTTATGAAGTAGTTTTCAAATATGTACAATATCTCCTTTTATTTTTCTTTGCAGAATAATGCAAGGTAAATGGTTTTTTACAAAATCAAGTATTTTCAATAATTAAAAAAAGACAAAGAGGTATCAACTACTTAGGAAAATCCTTTATTACTGCTCTGTTAGATCAACTGTAAACATAGCTACTAGTTTCATAAGGTGGGAAATAATCTAGGGGAAGATGGATGTAGGATAAAGGAATAGAACGAAGATTCAGTCAGCATAGATATAAATCACTAGATTAATTTCAGAATCTTTGCATGGTCTCTTGCATCTCATAAGAAATATGGTATGTAGAACTAAATCCTAATATAAACTTAAACAAATTTCTGATAAAATAAAGCTCAATTGCAAACTATGAATACATGCCTCATTTTCTACTTCTATGTTAACCATTAAGTTAATGAAGGCATAACATTATGCTTCTCATGATTTTTATGATGAAAACGTATCTCGACAGCAACTAGCATTTACACAAACACAGCCTTATTTGCCAGTGGAATCAAATGCCTAGTGGATTATGGAACAAGCCTTATTTGTGTTGTGGGTCACTTATTCATCTTTAACATGAAATTGGAAGTTGCATTTGCTTTCCAACTCTGCCATATACTGAAAATTCATTCTACCAAATAGTTTGTTTGGATTTATTTCAAGATTTCTTTTTGTCTTAAAATATACCTCAACTGCAAGTATATGAACTTAACTAGGACTTAAGGAAACAAAGAATAACAACCAAGGATGGTTGTTTGTACATCCAACCCAGGATGTCTTGGACAGAATAGAGAGAATAGAGGCACTGTGGATTCCGAGATGAAGCTCCACCAAAAGGATTTTCTCTGCTCATCCATTTTTACCGATATCTTAGTACTAAAATGCATAGCAGACTGTCCTATTTGGTAGATTTATATTTGTGAAATGCAACTTTGTATCACTTAAGGAGTTCTGATACTTGCTGATGTGAGCTTTTAGGATTTTTTTTTAAAGAAAACTGTCCATCATAATAATGTAAGAGTCAGTGAGCCCAGTGTAAGATACACTGCTTAAAGGAACTAATTAATTAAACAAGGTTGAATAGAACAGCATGAAACAGAAGAAATATAAAGTACCTTTCTTTCCTCCCTGTTTCTGCACCACGGTGACTAATGTTTATTAAGTTCCCATAGTGAGATGCTGAGAGGTTTTTCTCAAGATCTCGTGCTGTTTTAAAAGGAAACAATGGTTTGTGGTAAAGTCAACTCATGCTGAGCTACATTAACTGCACCGAGTTATCAGCTGATAATGGTGTTATTAACACATTACCCACTGTGTATATTTGTGGATTAGGATATTTCCTTGTTAATGGAATTGAGCCATTTTCTTTGAAATGGCAAGTATTAGACATTCTGATACCATTTTGGAGATGTTGAGAATACCACCCTATTTATTGGGAGGATTTTTTTTTGGATCTTCGCCCTTTAAACTTCAGGAAGTATGTTTACTTTTACTCCATTGTCTTGTTTTGAGATTTCATTGAGACTATTAAAAGAGCATAATTTTTACAATGAAATACAAATATAGAGACATGTTATGTTGGAGAATACTCACATTATAAATTCCGAACATTCCAAATCACCCACTAATACAACAGTAAATAATGACTCTTACATTGCATTATTGAAAGGCAGTTTCTGAAGTATAGCAATTGTTTTTACCTAGTTAGGTAGCACTGGCCAAACTCTGGAGTGCAGTAGAAAGTCCAGTTTCTTGCACATTAGAAGAGAGTTGGAGGTAAACACATTTCCTGCAAATTCAACATAATCAATAAGCCTACCCAACCACATATTTGTTACACATGACCAAATAAAACAAAATGTACTCTTCCTGAAAACAGTAAGTCAAAACATGTTGCTGCGATTTGCATGCTTATTTGCTCCTTTCTGAATCTAAGTCCATGACATGAATAATGATGTAATCATTATATAAATATATGGAAGCAAACGACAGGACAATTATGTGATTAAAAATGAACTTTACTTGTACTTTCCTGTGTAAGAAAAAGTACATACTGCTCAATTTGTAAACATTGGCAAAAACAAAGCAATACCTTTCATCTATGATCATTTCATGAATTTGCAATAGGACGCAAATTAAAGCATTTTTTAAAAATTTGACAAGTAAAAAGCCAAGGACTAATATTTCAAACTGGGAAACCCTGAAAGAAAACTATTTCTTCTATATTTCATGAGATAATGAAATTTTAGCTCTCTGTCTACTCACAGCTCCATAATTGTGTCTTCAAAATAGTTCCAGCTGAAAGTAATTAAATAATTAAATAGTCTTAATTAAATAGACAAAGTTGCATCTTGCTGGAAGCCATAAATTTTCAGGTTAATCAAAAGATTTCGGTCTTTTAATTTTGTTATGCAAAGAAGGTAAAGACTCAAAATCAAACAACAATACGTGTTGATATAAAGCAGTATTATGCAATCTATGACATATCATAGAAGTTCTTCACATTTCAGGAATATAAGCCTATAACCATAAATTTCAAATGTCTCAAATATGTAACTTAATCATTATCTTCTAAAGGTTTTGTGAATTAGTAGTAACTGATATTAAGAAAATATTGGATTATCTTTCTAGTTCTATTATACATATTTTTCAAGCTCTTGGGTTCCTGCTTTATCCTCTCTGACTAAGCTCCTAATTTGTATCATGGATATAATAAATTTTTCATGTCAGACCCATCTGTATTTATATGTATTTTTTTAATCCAGACTTCCTCTTTCTGTATACTTGGATAGTTAACAATTACAGTGCAACTCATCTCTACACAAACTTCTAAATGCTTCTACAAGGAAAATAAATTGTGAGATAATATAATTTCCAATGCAGACAGTTACATCTAAAGGTCTTAAGTTTACCTGGGAGCCCTAAATCGCCTTGGATCTCCTAGACCACTGAAATGGAGATATGGAAGCTGACTTTATACTTATGAGAAAACTTAAACTGAAATCTTTTTGTTTCCTTTTTCCAAGCCAAAGTAGGCTAGATTTTAACTGGTTTAGGCTTTTTCCCCAGATTATAAAACAGAAATGCAAGACAAGACCACCTTTGGTTTTTTGTNTTTTTTTTTTTTTTACCTGAAGATCTCTGCTGCAGACTATATGGTTCAACCAATGCTTTGTGGTAAATACAAACACTGCATCACATGATATTCAGCAGTGCAAGTAAGGCTCTGTGTAGTGTTATAGCCTTTTTCTAGCGTATAGCCCTTAAACTATCAAGGTGTTTACACTTCTTCATTCTGTGTAGTAAAGCAGTCCCACCCAAATTCCATCGTTGTCTAAGTAGGAGAACATGTTTAGAGAACAATTCATAATGACTTCAATATATAAATATTTACATTTATATACAAGCATTATATGTTTATATGTTTATATACATATATAAGGTATGCCAAAAGTAGACCCAGCACTGCAAGAGACTTCCAGTTTCTATAGCTCGTATTTATTTGTTGCATAAGATACAACATATTGTTTCCAGGGCTTTCATTGACAATGCCATAGTATACACATCACCATGAAAACACATTGTAACAATGTGCTTTCAGAGGAAGAATGACCTCATGAAATATTAGTGCTAAGTCTGACCAAGGGAAAAAAGATATTGTTTTAATAGAGCATTTTCAGGTTTCTGCTTGTTTGTTTTTCTTCTTCATAATCAAAACAAAGCAATTGATATTTTATGCAGATAACACAAGCACTGAAAAATTTGCAACATATAACTTAGGTTAGCATCAGTTATATTGTACAAAGTTATTATACCTGTGAGAGGCTGTGCATCTGTAACAGTTTCAAGTGCAAAGTAATAATCCAGCAACTATTTCAGAGTGGACTTGCAGGTGTCCACCCATTTAAGCTCTTGGAAAAGGTTTACTTTTTCTCTTTGCTTTATACCACCTTGCCAAATGGATTTTAAATAGCATCTCTAGACACTGCTCTTATGACCATTCTTAGAGCTCATAGACACTGAATACTATACAAAATGATCTCTCAATAACTGATAAAAGGTAGGTAGATAATTCAGAGTTGGAATTAGAGGTAGGAAAATAGCCCAAAATGAGAGATTATTAAGGCTGACAGTAATAAAAATATCTGATGACATCAAACAAAAACAGTTACACTCAAGTGCCAGTGATTTCACTAAATATATATGACTTCACAGCCCACCTTCGCTTATTCATCCATTTTGGTAATCTGGAAAAAATACCACTTTTCATGCTGATGAATATATGAAGGTCAAAGTATCACAAGTGCAATGCTGGGGTTTTGCCATATATCTCTTACACTATATAGCTTCTTATTGGAATGCTTTGTATGAAAATGCATTGCCCACTCAGGAAAAGCGAACAGGAAATACAGGAAGATTTTTATTGCCATCCCTCTTTGCTTTTGTGTTTTTCTTTCCCTATTTTCTCCACTATTATCTGTCAGGGAACTGGAATGATAAGACTGTGTTTTGTGTAAAACTATGCAATCATGTTTTTAATAAGTAGGGAATTCTTTTGTTATAAAATATTTATTTCTAAATACATTTATTTGCAATAAAGCAAAGAACAGGAAAATGCATTTAGTTTGCAATTGAAACAATATGGTATTGTTTTCTAAATGCATGATGCTAGTTAATGTCACTACTATATTTTCTTATTAATTTATGCAGTTTATTAAGTTTAACTTGCATCTACAGAAAAAATGATCTTACAGTTTGATTTGCAGCAGGGGGAGATGTACTCATAACGAATATCTTCGTTGTGTTTTCCCCACATATTTTAGCTAGGAAAACTGTATTTCTAGAGGGATGTCCTTTGAACAATGACAACAAAAAATTTTATTTGCATTTCTATTAAAATTACGAAACAGTGAAATGATGAAAAATACTTATGTGCTTTAAATTTTAAGTATCTAATAATTTATTTCTAGATAAAAGATTTGCAATTTTAAAGCTATTCTGAAATGAAAAATAAATGTAATTGTTTTTATGACTAATGTGCATACATATCTTGGGGATTGAGGACTGACTGGCAGAAATGGGATCCACTTGAGTAAGAAGGCTAAGTAAGTAAAGTACGGGGACCAAGAATTCCTCATATCAACTAAGGAAAAACAACAACCAGTATGCAACTGGTAAAGTCAAAGGATCTACTTAAACAGAGATTGCTATAGATGAAAATTGCCATTTCAGCTGAGTTTCTTTTTTATTATACATTTTTCTTAAAATCACCTGAAAATTTAAAGCTAAGGATTGTCTGTGTCTGTGTATATATTTCAGTATGACTGCTAACAGCAAGACCATGAGGGGAAGTGTGTCATGCAGTAAAAAAATGACATGATTATTTTAATTATATTATGAATGGCTAAATGTAGCTTCATTTACTAAAGCTTTTATAAGCACATAATCAAGATAACAGTAGTTCAGTCAAGCAATGTGTGTAGTAATAGGAGAAATCTGGCAAAATGAGCATTGTTTTGAGATGTAGAAACCATGGCAAACAATTCTTGTATGAGAGTTTCTCTAGAAGTATTGTGAAAGACAGCACTTATAAAGTTGAAAAGGGAAAGCATTGGAAAGCTAATATACAGCTTCTAAATCATGATCTTCTTTGTAGTTAAAGGGAAAAAGAAAATAAACTAATTTCAAATATGACTTTTTTTTTAAATGAATACAATTCTTTGCTTTAGACATGAAAAAATCAGGAATAAGCCTGTAAAAGAAAGAGTGTGACTTAGGCAATTCAGGTGGAACTAGGTTTATTTAGAAGTCTGAGACATTGTTATTGTATTACAATGTAAATATCTTTTGTCAGTATCAAAGACGATGAGAAGCAGTCTCATGTCCACAAGTGTTACCCCATAAAACCTGTGAACAGCTGATGCTTGAGTGAACTAGGAGTCTGGTAATTATAGGACAATTCTAGGCAGAAAGACAAAATGCCCTATAAGTTAAAAAAAAAAAAAACAAAACCAACTAGTCAAATTTTAATAGTGTGAACAAAATGCAAATGGATATTACTGTTAATTCACTTACTGTAGTACACACACTCATAGTCCAAATCTTCTAATTAGTACAAAAGAAACTTAATTAGCAAAGCTACAATTAGCAGCTGTTATATCTTAAAAAAAATGAAAACACAAATCACCAAACCCTTATGACAGCTAAACCTGTTTCTCATTTGCCTGGTTCAGAGACAATGACCAGGGTCAGACACATCCCCGTGACTGTGCCAGGTTGTTGGTGCCAAAGCAGGGATGAGGTCAGGCCAGGACTTCAGCCCATAGCTCAGGGTCCCTGTCTGGATAAATGAGATTAGTGGCCCAGTCATGTTGTTAAGGGCCTAGGATTAGTCTCAAATGAAAGCAGTTCCCATAGACAGAAGACCAGCCAGAGTCTCCCTGTTGGTTGTCTGGGAGCCTCCACTGCTAGATTGTTTTTTCAAAGACATCACTGCACCATCTCTAAGAGGGCCATGAGCCTCAGCAGCCAAATCCACCAGAGGATGGATGTTTTCATGGTCATTCACAATATTCTCAGAGACCCCAAGCCAACTCTTCTAGCATGGGTTCTGAGGTGTCATCATAAGTTGTTGGCATTCTCTCAGCATCCCAGGAATGGGATTTTTTTTGTCCTCACTCTAGGGTCTACTTAGGACCATTTTTGTCTGGTTTTGAACAGATTTTATCCTTTACTCTTTCTTTACTCTTCTGTAACTCTGTGTTACATACGACTTTGGCATTAATGGTTCCCTGTGCATGTGTTGGATACATTTGCCTCTTTCTGTTATCACTAAAATCTGTTTTGCTCAGCTTCTGAGTCTGTATTATTAACAGAGGAACTGTTAATATCCTTAATAAGTCCAGTATGATATTTGGTATCCATACTCTAAAGGCCTCTGCTGTCACTCCAGTCCTGTACTCTTGGATGATTCACGATTATTATAGATCACACATTCTCCACAGAATAACTAAGTGATATTCCTATCTGTAGAATTTGTTAACAAAGTTGTAACATAGACTCATGTAAAGCCAAAATAAACAAAAATGAATTAATAGCCACTTATCATTAGATAATTGCTCTTTCAGCTTAACTGATTAAAGGAAAGCTGCAAGCAAGTCAAGTTTGACTCCAGAAAAGACAAGCCTCATAGCCGAGCCTGAGGATTTGCAAAGTTAGTAAAAACTCTTATTACTGAGTTTTTACTCTGGCAATACTGAGTTTGCATGCTCTAGCCATTTTTAAACTAAAAAGATAGTTTTAAAAGTTAGCAGTCTTGCTCATACTTTCCAAGTTTAGATAGAATCATTCGACCTGCCATTTACCTTCTGGGAAGTTGGTATCAAGGTAATAGTTTTCATACTGCTGGTTTTCTAGTACATGTCTTAGTACCATGACACCACCTAAACTCAGAACCTATCAATGTGAATGTAACAACTAAAACAATAAGTAGCACATGTTGACTATGTTCCTTGTTTTAAAGTGTTTGTTCTTGTTGAAAACAGGACCAGAATGGAAGAAGATAAATGAATTATTAACTTTGTTAAATAAAGATTAATTATGCAATAATATGTCTATCATATATTGGAAATAGGGAAATTCCACTTGTCTTGAAGTATTTCTGTGCTATATCTAGGACTCATATGAATCATTAACATTGTTTATCATTGACACCATTCATGAAGGGTATTTGTCTGATCTTTTAAATTTTTCAATATTTGCTTTTAATAAATATGTCAGTGACCCATAAAGGCTCCATAAAACTTTTCTCTGTATTTGTGATTCTGTTTAGGACCTATTATTTCACTGTACTGAAACAGTGATGGCAAATCTTTAAACCCAGTTATTGGATCCAAACCTACCTAAAAACAAGAGGGTAGTCATTTCTATAAGCAACACTGTAAAAATCATTCCTTTTCGTATCAAAAGAGTTTATTCCTCTTTATAATTCATATGCATATGAAAACAAGTAAAAGCAGTTATTCTTTATAGAACATGTTGAATAATAGAACTTGTATCAAGAATCATGCATGGATTCAAAAGCTTTTAGCTTCAGAAAGTGCTGGATAAGAGAATGTATTTAAATATGCACACAGCATTTATAGCTCAGAAATCTGTGATCCAGTGAGGCTAAGAGAGTATGCAGGGGAAGTATTGCTACATATTTTTATAGTCTTGTGCTTTGTTCTCTGTGTCTGCTTTTGGCTATTATCAAGGAAAAGGTTGGATTAGATGTACCTTTGAGCTAAACCGGTATAGTCATCCTATTTTTCTATATTACTTGCCACAAAGGTATGCCTCATTCATAATCATATCTAGTTATTTGCCTGAAACCAGACAACACAGGAATAAAGGAACTCTAAAAAACATCATAAACACTTTCCAGTTCCTTATCAAGTGATATTTAATACTTGGCTTTTGAAAACCAGATCAACACATTTTAAATTTAGATAAAATATCATTTACAGTCCTATAATCTCCTAAGTTAGAATCAGTAGTGATATACTAATCATCCTGTCTTTGTGGGACATCTGAAATTTTCTTCAGATGGAAGACTCCAGATAGAAGACTCAAGAGAATCTATAGAAGGTACAAAGTGTCCTCCAGAAAGAAGATCTGTTCCAAGAATTTCACAAGCCGCTGTTGCCCTTGCATCCAAAATAATTTTTTTGACTGGAAAAGGACATGGTATGAAAAAATCTGAGATAAGACAAAGATGGTAGCATAATTGATAAATGGCAATAACAGGGAGAGTTCACAAATGGAAAAAGAAAAGTATACAAAACCACAGAAAAAAACACTAACCAAAGAAAAAGAACCAAAAGAAGTCAGGACAACCAAGAAGTTGTTGCATTAAGGTCAAAGCTATCACAATGATGAGATCATTGATAGACTAGGATGAAAGGGGATAAAATGAACTTTAGACACTAGAAATAGTAAAGAGAGTGAAGAATTAGTTCTAGGGTGGCATGGGTACACAAAAGAGGAAAGACTGACTGCAAAACAGGAAGATGATGCAATTTGGTCAAAAGATTTTAGAAATAAAAAAAAGAAAAGACCATTGAGAACAAGAGTGGAGGCTAGAATTAACTAACAAGGAGCGGAATCATTGGGATGCACAGAATGAGGTAAGGTATTGTGGTGGTAGTCCTGTAGAGCTGCACTCCTGAAAAATATCATTTATTCCAAATTGATTACTAATATTCAATGAGAAAAATAATGTATGATCCAGGTGTTAAATCCTGTTACAGGGCAAATCAAGTTTAAGAACTTCAGAAGTGCTATTTCAGTATAATTGTTGAATGTCATAGGAACTGAACTGGATTATTTTTGTGCATGTGTGAGAAAATAACAATGTGAAGAAATTAAGAAAAATATGAATATCATAACATTCATAGAGATTTCATTAAATGTGGTCGCTCTTGAGATGCATAACTTCTCTTTTGTGCCTCATTGTGTATCACATTAAGGAAGTGATGGCTCAAATTCATTTTGTAAATAGATAGGTAGCAATGGTCAATAAATTCCTTTCACTGCTTGACTGTGTGTATGCATCTGTGACATCATTCATATATAATTTTACAAGCAAATTATGGAAAACTCCAGAGGTTGTTTTTCTGCCTTTTTCCTTTTCTTCTATTTCCCTGCTTTGCAAATGTGAAGTTTCAAAAGTGGTTTTCTTCCGAGATAGTGGGATAGAAGGGAAACAACCATTTAACATCCAAAAGTATTGACTAATTTTCAAGACTGTACCCCTGGCAGTACCCACCCATCAGAGTGTAATATTAACTTAAACATGTACCTTACAAATCAGGTCCTTAATGGGACTGCACTACTACAGGTACAGAACTACTGTAGGTACACTATGCGACTCTTTTATAGAGCACCCTGAAAATTTTATATCGCCTGGTAATTATATTTAACCTCTACTCAACAAAAATGTGTTCAACTAAATAACAGTAAAGACCTCATGTAGTAAAAATGCCCAAAAATTCCATCTTCATGAAGAATAAAAGTATTTTCTGGTAATTCTTGCCACATATCTGACAATTTGCTTACCTAAAAAATTGAATACATGTGTAATTTTAAGAAATGGGAATCCAGCTGTGCTAGGTTCACATTTAAATTCTAGATCTGTCAAGTCCTTTTTACAATGCTGATAACCTGTCAATTTTATTTCTGTTTATTTCTGCAACATGTTTTAAATATAGGCAGTTTTATAGGCCTACATGCCTAAGTTAAAACTTCTCTGTTTTCAGGTAAAAACAATCTGATTCTGGAATTATTTCTTTTCTTAGTATTTTCTCAATGGGTGTTTTTCTCTTCTTTATGCTTCTCCATTTAATTTCATGAAAGTATTTGAAACACAATTATATAGAATATTCATTGAGATTTTATTTCTAATAATGAAAACGATAAAACTCTTTTTTTCTTCCTCTCTTGAGGAAAGGTGCCCAAATCCCATTCTCAAACTGAAATCCCTCAAGTTTTATTTGCCACCCCATTGACTTTTAAAAAATTTATCTCTGGTAGCAGTACAAACTATATTTTTTGGATATTTTATTTCTCCCTCCATTTCGTGACCTTCTCATTCCTCTCTTCATACAGCTCTACTAAGGACCATATATTTGTTATTCTTTAAGACAGAAAGTAGCATTCAGAGTTGCCTGGCAGCAAGTTTGTAATATTCCCAGTAATTAGGTCATGGGAAGTGGGAGACAGGAGAAATGGATCTTTGCAGCCCAGAGGGAAATCTGCTACAGCCTGACTGATTCCAAAGTTTTGGCATGGAAAACTTGTCATTTGATGATTAGTTTCCAAACCTCTCTTATGTCAAATAGTGTTGTTAGTTCATAAAACATGCTACTATGGTCTGTCCCCAAGGCTCACTAGAACAAACTATGTGACAACAGAAAGTTGCTGGGAGTATCAGTAATTGCAGTCAATATGATTCAACTGGCAACACAGTTTAGAAATTCTTTGCCTAACTGCACTTGTCCTGTGCACAGAAGTGGAGCAGAAGGCCTCTAATCAATATGTGTGTGTGTATATATAT
>VZRN01004655.1:3301746-3395253 GCA_013397935.1 Dasyornis broadbenti | reverse complement strand
AAAATAAAATAAATAGGTTTTTCATTTTAGAGAGATGAGTTTAAAAAGCTTCATGCGTCATGTGAGAACAAAATCCTCATCTCTCCTCAACAAATATATATACTGCATTAAAACTGCAGTTTTCCACCATAGGCCTTTACATACAGCAATAATCTTGGTTTAGAATTTACTGCTGAATGGATGTTAATTTACATTGTCCTTAATTCTGACATCTTAATTACTACCATTCCCATACAGCATTTTACTACCATTATATTTTTCTTTTACATCTATAATTTCACGGGTCAGCTTTCCAAAACAATTCAACGTGTGTACTCAGAGTCAAGATTCTAAATAAATAAATGACTCAGACTGGATAAAAATAACATTAAATTCCCTGCAGCTTAAACAGAGAACAACCCCAAAGTATTTTGATATACAAGGAAACAAACAAAACCAAAAGGACTAATGGAAAGAGTAACATACCTGACATCTCCATGACCCCTGTACTTCACAAACATGCAGAGGGTGCTAATAACACCAAGGCCGTGGTGTTATCAATCCCTGTACAGGCCATTCACTTAAGAGCTGGGCTTGATGATCCTTGTGGGTCCCTTCCAGCTCAGAATATTCTGTGATTTGTACTTTTATACACACGAGTGCACACAAAACCACACAAAATGAAAGGGCAACCAGGTAGCCATGAGGCAATCACATTTCATATAATAAGAGGCAGACACAATCACACAAACCTGATATTTCATAGAATCATAGACTCCTTAAGGTTGGAAAAAAACTCTAAGATCATCAAGTCCAGCCATGAACCCAGCACTGCCAAATCCACCACTAAACCACGTCCCCACCCCTATGATTTTTGAACTTGCCAATGGTGGTGATTCCATCACTTCCCTGGACAGCCTGTTCCAATGTCTTACAAACTTTTCAGTGAAGAAATCTGGGATATTTGCCAGCATTTAACAAACTTATTCGGAATAAACAACAAAACAAAAACTTCTGTGATTTAAGTTGTCACCCAGGCACCAACAAGATTTATCTGCTTTCTCTGTCACTTGTGAGAGAAAAGCTTCAGCAGACAGCTGGGAGGAAAATTAACACCACAAAGGTACTCTAAATTTTGCTATAACTGCCTCAATTTCAAGCATGATTTTTCACATACTGAGTGATCCCAACCCAAGCCCTCACTGGTGGAATTTGGAGCTCCCAAGCCAAAATGCTGCTGACTCCACGTTCCTATAGGTTGGGTGAGAAGCAACAGGCTGCAAGCACAGTCACAGTGCCCTGCAAATGTTTCTCCTGGGCATCAGGAGAAGCAGGCGTTCACCTTGGAGCAGAGAGCAGTTATTTATATACTCCTAAAGGAAATGAAAAGAGCTGCTGATGCATGCCTCCAGCTGAGGTTTCATTTTGTTCTTTATGGTTCCTGATAGTTGGGGTCACCCTGAGGTATTACTTCAGCTTATCCTGCCAAAATCAGAAAGTGCTGCTGAGAGCTAGAGCCCCTGTGGAACCTGTTCAGAGACGCCTTCTTGAGTCTGTGTCAGAAAAGTAAAGCACTTCCCCCGTCTGTCCCCAGGCAAGCAGGGCACAAATTTCCTTCAGTTATGCCTGAGTTGCGCCCCTGCTTTCCCTAAACAAGTGAAACAAAGGTGTTCCCGCTACCCTGAAGTCAACAGCACACGCACGTGGAAAACTGACCAATTCATCAAACAGAATCAACAGATGTGGGAGCAATATTTGGCATAAGCAAATTCCAGAGACTCTTTTACAGCCATTTGCACTGCTGATCTCCCTTTACCTGATTTCAAAGCAGTTGCTGTGACAGCAAATCAAACCTCCAGCTTCACGAGATGCAGAGCACATGCTCAGCTCTTATGAAACAGGCTGATGTGGCATTGCACATGAACTCCCCCACTTGCCACTGTCTAGGGGCAAAGGCTGTTTTCCAAATATATTTTCTCCAATTCCTAATGCTCACTTTATGTAATAATATTTTTATGTAATATTATTTTTGGCACCCTTTAGAAGTTTTCACCACCTCTTCTTTTTACCACTTCTTATCCTCCATCAGGAAAGATAAGAAGAGTATCTTACCCTTCAGGAAGGACAAAAACAGAGTCACAGGATCATAGAGTATGCTGAGTTGGAAGGGAACCATCAGGATCATCAAGTACAACTCGTGGCCCTGCATGGGACACCCCAAGAATTCCATCATGTGCCTGAGGGCATTGTCCAAACACTTCTTGAATTCTGACAGGCTTGGTGCTGTGACCACTTCCCTGGGGAGCCTGTTCCAGTGCTCGATCATGCTTTGGGTGAAAAACCTTTTCCTGACATCCGACCTAAACCTCCCCTGACTCAGCTTCATGCCATCTCCTCAAGTCCTGTCCCTGGTTGCCACAGTGAAGAGATCAGTACCTGCCCCTCCTTTTCCCCTTGTGAGGATGTTGAAGACCACAATGAGGTCTGACCTCAGTCAGAGAAGCTATTCTCTGCAGAAAAATGCACAAAAACTTTTTGTGGTGTAGTGATACTGCACTGTATTCTGTGTAAAGATGCGAGTACGTAAGGAGACTGAAATTATATAGGCAAAACAGGATGAAGAGATCTCTTTGAAGTATTAAGAATGAAAAGTGAAAGTGATAAATAAGTCAATAATGATTAAAAATTATTCATCTCCAAGTCCTGCTAAAGAAGGTGTTCCCTTAATTTGGATTTTCTGTGATGTAGGAAAACATACTTTTTATAATACAAATTCATTGGAGTGCATGAACCATATAATCTGGGGGAAGATGTCGTGCCTGTTTAGTGTTAAATATTTTCATTCCTCAGGGAGTGCCTGAATTTCTTCTTTATGTTTAGAAGGGTAACACACAGGTGAGTGGAGGTTTCTGATCCTCAGCTTTATTGTAATTAGGGCTCCTCATTAAAGCTGCCCATGAACAGCACCGCCTTCTGCATGGACCCTTAACAGCGATCCTGTCAAGTACATGTCATCTCTCTACCCCTAGGATTGCTGCCAGACTGTTTCCCAATGCATCTTTTGCAGGGTTAAGGTGGTACTTCTACCACTTATTAACAATTGAAGACCAAATCAGATGACTTTGGTTTCTGAAGCTTTTAATAGCACAGAAATAGTGAAACACGCATTACTTTTTCATTCTCTTAAAGGGTGTTCTGCTTCTCTATCCTTGAATCACCTGCACTGAGATCTCAACTCCCTCTTTCCTTCCCAGCTGCTACTACATTCTCCCCAAAGTGCTTTTTGATTCATGTATAAAGTGCCTCATTTTGCTCTGACTTCTCCTCATTTTAAAATAAAGAAGAATGTGATGCTGCTGTTTTGTTTAGTCCTTGACTGCTGTCTTTTGCTGAGATGCACTGGAATGCACAGCTCATCCTTCTGCCAGTCCACGAGTTTTACAACTTCTTGACTTGTTCCACAAAAGAAAAACCCAATTTAACAGTCTTAGTCTGCAAATCTGTAAGCCAAACAGAGATAATTCATGGTTTCTCAGGAATTAGTTATGTTTTCTTATATTAGTGGTATTCTACTCTTCTCTGTAAGGATCTGAAATAGCCAGTGCTGTACGAATTTCCCCAGTGCAGCCTGCCCTGCCTTCCCTCAGTCACTCTCCTTCCCATCTCTCTGTCAGGCTCACCCTCATGTGTGCTCCTCTCTCTCACACAGAGTCTTCCCTAGGCAAAGTCAGCGAGAAAACAGAGATGACCAAAGACAGCCTCATCTCCTTGGTCTCCACACCAAGGGCACAGCAGCCTTTCCAACTCGTTCTGTTTCGCAAGCAGAACCTGCAGCAGCTGTTTCACACCTTCACCCCACTCCTGTCTGTTCTGAGTGCTATTGCTTGGGCTGTGCAGCTCGTGGACTGCAATAGCCAGTCATTTGTTTTGAGTGATATCTGGATAGAAACATCTTTCTACATCATATCTGTGCCATTTCTGGAAAATCATTCATTTAATCATCTCTATTTTCCACGCAGACACTGTGGTAAGTACTTCTTGAAAGGTGGGACTGGGGATTGTCCCATCCTGTTTGGGAGCACTCCCCAGTTTTCATGGTCAGGATGCTTCAACTTGTGATGTGTCTCATTCTTGCTCTGCTCTGGCGTCCATCCACTGCTGCAAATCTGCAGGTTTCAGAGGAAGATCCTCCCTGGGTAGATAAGCAGCAAGCTGCTTTCCTGTATGCTGCTTTTCCCTCTACAATAAAATTCAAGGGAACTGAAGGACTGCAGCCAGCCCAACGTGCTGGTGGCAGGCATGGACCAACGGAGGAGCCCAGGGAGAGGCAGCTGGGAAGATGTGAGGATGACTCGGGGCCTTGGGAAACTGCAGCCACGAAATGGACAGGGACCCTCATCCACTGCAGAGTAGGTTTGGAGGCGTAAATGATAACTGACATGATTTTAAACTGGGGTTTCTTTTCTTGATAATATGACAATTCAAAATCCAGCATTTCAGATTAAGTGTTTCTTCTCATGCAGCTTTCTGGCTGTCTTCATAGAAGGAAATCCAATTCTGGGTGTAAACCACGCATTTTTCACTTACGAAGGGAACAACTGTGTTTGCAAGCGACTCCACAAAACTTTGCATCCTACAATGAAAACAGAGGGAAGCAGAAGGACTGGATGGGTCTTGACCACTGGGCACAGTCACTGCAGGGTGCCCTGATGTGACCTGGCGACTCCAGGGAAGAACAATCCCATGGGGAGGACTCTGTGTCCCCAGAGAATGATCTGTTTTGAAACTCTAAGCAATACCTCCAGCTCCTCATACTAGTGGACTATGATGATCTTTTTATAGATAAATGAGCATGTCTTTCTGAGGAACGAGTAATCATTAAAGAAGTGCCTCTTAAGAAAAGACAAAGTCCACTGCCAAGGAAAGGTAATGACCCCTAAGTTTAACAGGATTTCTGGAAGACACAGTTTTCAGTGCATTTTTTTTTTGCTCCAGAAATTTATTTCTCCTCAATAAACTAGTTATTATTTCCTTTTCAGCTATCCAATCAAATGTGACTTAAATCCTCCAGTGCCTATTTCTATGAATTTTTCACAGCTTGATATTGAAAATAATTCAAAAGGAATAAGAAAATAATTCAGTCATGTATTAGAGTACGGCAAAACAGGTGTTTATTATATAGCAAAATAAATTAGTCACGGAATTTATTCTATGATCGGCATTATTAGAAGGAAAAAAAAAAATCCTTCAGTGCTGCACAGGTATTTACCTGACAGTTGCACTTTAAACGATTTTGAGTGGAAAACAATATACTAAATAGAGAAACTTTCTGACGTAGGTGTTAGAAATTATTTGCTTAGAGAAATATATGTAATGTTTATTTTTTATAATAATATTTAGAGGCTGCTGCTCTTTCTGGATGCTGTGCAAAACATACAACCTGTGAGGAGACCTCCATTTTGTAAGATAAATCAAGTGTATTTGATATGTATAGATCTAAGGATTTAGAGTGGCACCAAATGGATATCAACAAATGGGTGTCAAATTTTACATGTGACTTGATTTTAGGTTACAGAATGACTCATGTTTATAGCAGTGGATAAATCTCAGACTCAAATACTGGAATTAAGCAGCAAAATAAGTGCAGAAGATGCAAAAATTTTAAGCCATTTCAGAATTCAAAACTCATTTTTCCTCTTCTCAGTACTGGTGATCAGTCAGTCTTGGATCAAGGGTCGGGTCCTGGATCTGTTACGGGTATTCAGCACATTAATGCAGCTGAAGCCAGGAAAAACATTCATGACCTGCTCATCGAGCATCAGACTGCAAGTTTCTAGTCTGGCCTCAGAAAGGGATGACTTCTACCATCTGAAATTGGCATTTACTCCTAAGGGAAAGCTCTCATTGCCAGGAAAAAAAGAAGAAGAAAGGATAAAGGAGTGGACAACACAGCTGTAATAGAGGTGTCTTCAGCTTCCCTTCGTTCCTCCTAGGGAGCTGTCTGTAAATATGCAAGGTGGGGCACATACAGCATCACATTTTGGATACTGGGATAAGGCAGGTGCATCTTGCAAGCGCTGGAAGAGAACTCTCAAGCTAATACAATGCCGAATTAAGGTTTGACTTTTTCCTAATCTCAAACTGGAAGTCACTCATTCAAGCTATGTCTCTTCTCCCCCTTAAAGGGCTGTTCTTGTGCTCCCCACAATCAGGGGAAAAAGGTACAGCAGCTCATGGAAAAGAGCATTCCTTGCAAGTTTTCCTGCCTGACTGCTGGAAGCCGGGCTGCAGCTCATTAGTCACACCCTTACCTTTGCTATCCTTTTTTCAGATGTTGAAATGAGGCCTGAAATAGAACCTCAGACACAGACAGCCCGGAGTGGAAAAGCAAACCACTCAAGCTGGAATTTCTTGGTCAGATTCTTGGTCAGATACTGAAAGAGGCATTGAATCTTCAAAAAGTGAAGATTCTTCTTTGGGTTACCCTGGCTAAAAATTAGTTTCACAAGAGTTTGCATAAATAAATTAGGAAACCATTCTTATTATTTCAGGGAAATAAAAATACCAATTATTACCAGATACAGAATAACATCATGACATAATAACAAGTGGTTTCATACTATTTAAGAACATTTCTTCTTCAGAAGTTGTATTTCTAAGTTATATTATTTTTTCTATGTGAGATTTAGCTAAAATTATTATTCTGAACAACCCCATGACATGATGCTGAAAATGTGTCAGAAGACTATGGCATGATAAATACACAAATTTATGTTTCTAGCTTGATTTTCAATCTGTTATTCCATTAGCTTTTTTCTACTTTGTGTAAAATACTATCATTCAAAAAATCCCACTTTTCTGCTGGAAAAAACATTCATAATTTTTAAAAATTGCTGCAGGCTTGTATTCGTGCCAATAGGAATTTTTTACTCTACACTTATTTTCCTAGAATGGATATTACAGGGATCTTCCACTTACGGTTTCTTTGGTAACATGACTAGCAGGGAAACCTTCTGACCCAGATGATTATTTTTTCATTTGCTTTGTATTTTCATTTTTTATCCCAGGCTCTATAAACAGTTCTCCACCCTCTCAAGAATGTGAGACTGATGCTGTCTTATTTACATAATGCAGTTCAGCAGCTCACATTTAAGAAGAAATACCCTCAAGTTTGGGGTTTTCGCATCTTTTTTGTGAATTCATTTGATGCCCCTGTGATCAAGCCAGAGATCAGCTGTGGTTTTCCTGGTCAGCCCAACAAGCTGCATACAAACACCTTTAAATTAGCCTCCTACCAGGGATGGTGGTTGACCCCAGAACCTCCCTGTTGCAATGGGGTGGGGGGGGCTTTAACCAGTGCCAGAGACATTTATTAGTAAGACCCTGTAGGTATGAAATAAAACATGCAGAAAATATCCATATCCATATCCATATCCATATCCATATCCATATCCATATCCATATCCATATCCATATCCATATCCATATCCACACTTAAAAGCAGATAGGAGGAAAAAGGGGGGGGGGGCAAAAAAAACCCCATATAAATACATTTCAAACATGCACTTCATATTTTTATCTTGTGTGGACAAAAAGTGTTTCATCTATAGATGAAGCAGTACCTTTAAAGAACTGTCTTTGCATCTGGGTTTGGTTTTTTGTTTGACTTTTCCAGTTCACATTTGGCAAGAGAAAGAGGACTTTTAACTCCCCCTTTTACACTCAGTCTCACCAAAATCAGCTATAAAATTGCACAATCTCTGCTGCAGACATGGAGAGAAGAAGTCAATTCCCTTTCTCCTAAGCAATGGATGGGAGCAGGCAAGACTTCAGGCCTGCACACACAGGAAGTTGTTACTGACACAGCAAAACCACCTCTGTTTACTGATGACTTCAGATGAGATGTGGGGATCCATCCCCAACCGAGACAAGGCTGAAGAAAAGGATTTCTGCTATTAAAAGCTCTCCCAGTTTACTTTGTTTCTTTTTTAATTTTCTTCACAATATACCCTCCGTCCTTCCTTCATGGCTGCAACCACACACACCTCTCTGGACAAGTTAACCCTTCAGGATGACTCGTCATTTCCTGCTTCTTCAGAAAATGTATTGTTATGGCATTGATGAAGACAAAATGAATATTCAATTATTTAAAACAAAAACACAAAAGGAAAACCTAATAACTGAATTTTTAAAATTATGCCAAAGACATAGCTAAATGTTGCTGTTCAATGTGCTATTCTATGATTCTCTTGTCCTCTAAGTCCCACCGAGTTGTACATGGAGAAATAAAACAAGCCATTTCTCACACGAACCCATACAAGACATATTGTCTTCAGCAGAAGTCAGTTAAAAGTTAGTTTCTAGCTGAAATTCATCCTCAGACAGCACAGCACAAACCCCACTTCTGTCCTTGTGTTCATCTGGAGGTCCGCTGGGTTTCCAAATGCACCAAGGCTGAGCTACAGCAGGTGGGGGGAAGCACCATAGCTAGTTTTAACCATTAGACACTGCAGTTTCTTAGGGCTGCCTTAACTTCCAGAGATTCTGCCAAGGAGCACACTTAGAATGTCAAAGGACAACTGCAAGACCTATTTCTGACATTCAAGATCAGTTTTTAAGCATGAGGAAATTTCTCCTCTGAAAATAAACTCTCTAGCGAGACGACCGGTTTGTACACTGAGCTCTCGTTCAATTCTCTCCCCTTTACGTTTTCTCTATTGCTCTCATTTTATTATTTAAAAATGCTGAGATGTTAGAAAAGAGTTGGCTCAAGTCAACGTGCCAGGCTAATGTTTAACCTTAAATTTACACCTCACAGATAAAAAGGGATTGTACTACAGATTTCACAGCTTAGTCCCGCACTTCAGCTTGCCTGGCAGAAGCACCCACAGCACTGGGGTCTAAATGCATTCCTCCTGAACTCATCCTCAGCTACCTCTTCTTTAACTCCTTAGAACTGAACTGGATTAGAAAAAGTCTTCTGGCTGAAGAGTCTTTCAGTTGATTGTTTGTCACTGCTGAGCTACAGATAAGATTCAGCTTGCCTGTCAACAGAGTTAATCTGGTCGGAGCACCAGACGCAGCAAACCAGAATCTTCCATCAGAGAATTGTACAATTGGTGCGATGCCAAACTTTGTAGCTCCAGACGTCAAAAAATTCGTGACTTGGGACTATGTTGTTTTTGCAGCACTATTTTTAGTCTCTGCCAGCATTGGAGTATTTTTTGCAGTTAAAGAGAGGAAAAAGAAAACTTCAAAGGAATTTTTGGTGGGTGGTAAGCAGATGACATGTGGACCCATAGCTTTTTCTCTTACATCAAGCTTCATGTCAGCAGTAACTGTCCTGGGGACGCCCTCCGAGGTTTATCGCTATGGGGCTCCCTTTGTGCTCTTCTTTCTTTCCTATACACTTGTCATCATTTTTACTGCTGAACTTTTTCTACCTGTCTTTTATAAATCTGGCATCACAAGCACTTATGAGGTAAGTAAAAACCATAAAATAAAGGCACTATTCTAGCATAATTATAATGCATATATCTCTGGAGGAAAACCTTCGACAGAAAGCTTTCTGAAGTGTTTTACAGAACAAACATATCGATGCATTAATTATCTTTAGAAATAATTTGCATTTTTCAGACTAGTGATTTATATTGCATAAGGTTTTACACACCAGCACCAAATTAGGTTACAGTTGGAAAATATTTAAGTGTATCCAAATGCTTCTGGTCTTTTAAGTATTCCACTCTGGTTTAGAGAGACAGACTTTAAGAGCAACATTCAATGCTATCCAGTTCAAACTTAGTCTAGATATGGTAATTTTGGCCAAGTTACTGTATCTAAATAGCTGAGGTGGGAAGAGGAGAAAGAAGGTGGCAGGCCTGTTCCAAAAATAAAATAGAAAGAAGAAAAATAAAGTCAGGGCTGGAAAATGAATTCAAGCATTCTCTAGGAAACGAAACTAATGACTTCTGAATTTTGTAGAGTTTTTGCCTGGCCTTTTCCCTGGAACACATTATTTTCTTCATAACGCAGTTCAGTAGCAGCCCTTATAACCTGCACATCCACAGGACAGCTACTGAACATTTGGGATGGCCTCTTAATCACTTCAATCAACTGCTGCAAATTTGGTTGCTCCTCTCTGGGCAGTTTCAGCTAAGCAAGAATTGGATGAAGAAAGTGGGTTAGTTCACAAGGAACTTCCTGGTAACAGAAAAGCCGCTCATGCTCACTGATCCCAAACCCAAGGCAGGGCTTTGGTCAAACAGATCTGCCTGGGTGTTTGGAAATATTTTCAGGTCAGTGAAGAGTAAAATTGACCATTGCTGCAAGTAGTTGCATTTTCTAGTTGGTTTTGATCCAAAATCAGAGAATTTTGTCATCTGAACCACCGAAGGTGTCATTGTAGACAGACAGACCCTTCAAGCATGCTGGAAAGACGACTGTTGGTTTCATGAACTCTTTTTAGAAACAGGTCAAGTTACATAAATTAGCCATGCATTTATACGGCAGACTGTGGGGTTTATTATGCAAGAAACACAAGAGGGGCATGAGCAAAATCAAGAAAGAAGATGCTCGGGCAGTACATAGTGCACAGCCTAGAGACTTGTAAAAGAGAGAAAACTTGTACAGCCCATGCCTGGTGCCTGCTGGGGAGCACATGGCACTATGGCCCAAGGAGAGACCCAGCCCACAGCAGCCTGCATGGAGGCTGCCATGGGGCAGGGAGACTGCACAGACCCCAAATGGTGATTCAGCCTTAAAGCCAGGGCTTTTGGGTCTAGAGATCCACTCATCTCTGCAGTTCTTTTGAAGGTGGCAGCACCTCACTTACATCCTTGAACCTGGAAGTCCGTAAGATCCTCCCTCTAGCCCTTCCGTATTGGTGATGTGCAGATTTGGCTTTAGATCGAGACAGAGCAAGTGGGAAATCCAGCTTAGCTCATGCACTGGGAAACTCCATGTTGCTGCTTCACCATTTGCTCCACCTCCACTTTTGTCACTGCTGGAGTCAATGCTATTTCTGCTAGAGATGAGCTCAAGCTTCCTCGTTGTATAGCTGGAATATACTTTCACTTGAAGTTTAGATTTCTTTGTAGCTTTTGGGCTCTTCCAATTGTTCCTGGTACAAAACAGGTATTGATTACTGCAACCCAATATAGAATTCAAAGTATATGGTGCGGATCAGATTTCTGAAATGTAATTATCACTGTGTAATGACAATCCTGCTCTCCTCATTACTACTCATAACAGCAGTGCCAGCTGCCAGCAAGTTTCCTTGCACAGCAAGGTGTTACTGAGGGCAAACAGGAGGGTAACATCTGTGTCACAGATGCTATGTGTGCACTTTACTGAGATTACACTTTTTCCTAGTATTTGGAGTTAAGATTTAACAAGATTGTCCGTCTTGCTGCAACATTGATCTACATCCTGCAGACGGTAAGAAAACACCGACTTTTTTTATGCTGATTTCACTCCACATTGATTTTCACAGACTAGTGTCACACAGCACATTTGTTGTAATTAGATGTTTTAATAAGTATTTTTTTTTTCCTGCGTTTTTTCACTTGAACTATGAGTGCTAAAAAGAAAGTATTACTACATTTCTAACTTTCTAACTTCCCTGACTTTTCCTATATAATATTAAGAATGCCATTTTAGTTGTCTTTGACACTTAGATGTTGTGCTGTAATCTCACAGCATATTCTTGGTCTCATGTTCACTTGAAGCCTCTCTCTACCCAAACAAGTGGATTCTGTCTTTCTTGAGAAGCTGGTCAAGCATTACTGGGTACATTTAGTTACCCATTTATGGCACTGAGGTGAAGCCATCCTATTTGAAAACTTGTTGCTGCGGTCCCGTGGTGGTCAGTGTTGCGACCATCTCAAAAGGTTACATTGGTTGTGTATTTGATGGAAAGATGGGATTTGATGGGAGATTAGGAGACATTTCTTTCTGCATTAATTCCATTTTAACAATTCCCAAACCTTTAGCAATGAAACTGAATGCTCATTGACTTTGATGCTTTGTTTCTCCATCAGTTCTCTCAGATCTTACACATAAAGGGGTTTGAGTCAGTTACCTTGAAAGGGGTTGAATGGAAAAGTGAAAATTTAATTTCTAAGATCAATGCAACTTTATTTCTGCATCATTATTTGTGTTTCCTGGAGATACCCTCTTTCTATTTCATGAGGATATTTTGCCATCTATTCATCTCAGCAATGGAGAAATAAGTAGTACGAAGACAGGTAATGGTCTTTCCCTCAGAAAGGAATTAAAACACAAGATTTTAATTTTTAAGGGCTGAAACAGAAAGCCATATATGGTCCAAACAGGTCTAAAGAAACCCCTAGATCTGATATTTTGCTCAGAGCCCTGCTCTAAATAGAAGCTTTGTCACTGAGCATTCAAATGTGTCATTTTTAATGAACTTTTTCTCCTTCAGATCCTTTACACAGGAATAGTGGTCTATGCTCCATCACTGGCACTCAACCAAGGTGAGATCTTGCGCTGCACTACACTGCCACCCCAAACAACCACACCACAAGGATTGCTTGAGTAAATGAAGTAAAGAAAATAGATAAAGAAGACCAAAGCCCAGTCTTCCTCAAAGGTTCTATAAGAAGGATTTTGCCTTCACCTTGTAGCCCTGCATTTCTGACTGCCCAGATCCCTCTGACACCCAAACATGAGCAGGAGCCTCGTGGTTGCTCCTCTGCTCTCCTTTCCACTCAGTAACCACCTGAAGAGATTTGAGGCAAACAATTTCCCAACATGCTGACAAAGTTCACAGTGCAAGCTGATGATCCAAGACCATACTCTGTACTTTGATTCCCCCCGTCCCTGTCTCTTGTATTCAGGTTTCCATGGGCATAACTATTTTCCCCATAGTCAGAGATGAATGCTGTTCTGCTGTCTGTCCCCAGACTTCTTCAATTAATATTTGTAAACTGGGCATAGAGCATCCACCACCACAGATGGAATTTGTAATTTTACTGCCACAAGGCACGAGGAATCATCATGGCCCAAATCCAGATTTCACCAAAACTGACTGGGAAGAGATTGTGAGGCTCTTTTCATTGTTCATTGTCTGAGTTGCATTCAGTTTGTTCAATCCCACTGCTCACGCAGTGCCAAGTTTCCTTCCTCAGGCACGCAGCTGAATTCCATGTGCAAGTTCTCATTCATTAATACACCGTACTAACTTTGCTAATAACAGAACCTTTACAAATAGTTTTGCCCTCACAGACTATGACTGGTGGGTGAGATGTCACATTTTAAAATTTGTATATCTTGTGCAAAGAAACTTTACGAAGCTAAATGAACACAAAAATTTGTTTTAATGAATCACACTTTAGCATTAAATCATTCTTTGGTGCAGGTAATGGAATTTACTTAGGGGTTGGGGGTTTTTTTGTCTTAGGATTCTTTGGGAATCTCTGAAGAACTTGATTTCTCAAGAGAGAGTTCTGGACTAAGAATAGAAGAGAAGCATTGCTTGTAAAGCTGTGTCCCGTCAGAATGACATTTTTGCTTTATGCAAGTATTTTTATGTGTTGCTTCTGCTTGAAGGTTAGTTAATTTCAATTTGAAAGAAAACATCAGTGCAAAACAGTATCCAGAAGTTCTGAAAAACTTGAACAATCCAGCAAAGCTCCTAATAGACACAAAAGATTAAAATGAATAATTACTCCTATCCTTCTAGGGCTAAAGGTTTACAGCTTTTCTGCTACCTTCCAGATCAGTTACCTCCATTTTGCTAACGATTTTGTTTTCTTTGGTTTTGCAGTCACCGGGTTTGATCTGTGGGGCTCTGTAGCTGCAACAGGAATTGTCTGCACTTTCTATTGCACTCTGGTATGTAACAGGCATAACTGCACAGCTGGAACAGAGATGGTTAATTCGATCATCCTTTAAACATGACAGACTATCAGAGAAGGATGGCTCCCGTGGAGAACATCGAGATAAATTTCTTCTACACTCTGTTACAAGGAAGCCTATTTGGAGGGGCAAAAATCCTCGCTAATCCTCTGCTGTCTGTCTCAAGGTTTAAACCAGACATCTTGAGACAGAGTCCAGATAAGGAGGCAATAACTTGCCCTGTCATCTTTTGAGAAGATGATTCTTATCTTTTACAAACTGTAGACTGAAAAACACTGTAACGAAAATCGTGTTCGAGAACTAAATGCTAAAACCTAGAAAAGGCAGTCAACAGGTCAGAGAGCTTTACTTTTGAGTGGAAGAAACATGAGACTCCAAATTACAAAATAAATATATTGTATAGATATCTGCAGTGAAGCAGCAGAGCCCTGGGGCTCAGGACACAAACTAATTGCCATTCTCATTGCCACTAATGATTTTTTTCAATGTATCACTCCACTCTTGTTGAAAACACTTACTATGTGCTCTTGTACTGATTTGATCAAATCGGAAAGTAGCTATGGAAGAAAGCTGAATGGCAAACTTTCTGGAGCTATTTTTCTGTGTCAGGCTAATTGTGGGCCACTGAGCCCTGAGAATGTATAGCGTCCTATGGGATGTAGGAACAGTCCAGAACTCCCTAAGCTTTTGTTCCACACCATGATAAGTTCTTCAAATGCATATAAAAGAAGCAGAACAAAAGCATTTAACTGAAAGTCAAATATTCTTCTGTGCCCGTGGGCAAACTACTTAGGCTGTGAAATTTTCTGACCTGCAAAAATACACGCTTCATGGGAGAATGCAGAGTCCTGATTTGTTAAGTGCTATACATAACAGCTCATGAGCTGTTGAAATAAGGAGTCCTTCTACGTTTTTCAGTACTTGAGCAACAGGAAAGAAGGCTGGGGTCATACAGTTTCCCTTTGTTTTAGGGAGGATTAAAAGCTGTTGTGTGGACAGATGCATTTCAAATGGTTGTCATGGTGGCTGGCTTCGTGACGGTTTTGATTCGAGGAACTAGTCTGAATGGTGGATCCACCAAAATCTGGGAAGATGCCCATGAAGGATCTCGGCTAAACATATTTGAGTAAGAAACAAATGATGCAAACCTTTCCTTTTTGTATGTTTAATGTTTAGAAACCCTACCCTAACTAAGCCAAAAATACTCAGACTTGTTATTAAACAACCACAGTGACTCAGAGAAGTCCATTCCTCATTTCTCCAGCTATTGGCAATGCATTTGACCTTTAGGAAAGCTTAACTCTTTCAAGAAGTCAAAGGCCTGCTGAGCTGAAGGGGAGATTTGCCATTTTCCTTTTTATAGCTACAAATGCAGCCCAGTTATTCCTTCCAATTTCATACACAGAATATGCTGAGTCGGAAGGGATCCACAAGGATCAACAAGTCCATCTCTTAAGTCAAGCCCATACAGGGATCAGACATGAAACCTTGATGCCATGAGCACCATGTTCTAACCAACTGAGCCAATCTCAGGGGCTAATGGTTTTTATCTTTCATTTTCTATTCATAAAACTGACATCATGTTTTACTTGCACTCACCACCGCAGCTAGCAATAGTGCACCAGTGTACTGGGATAAAAATCTCATCTTCCTTCGGCTCTTTGGGGCATTTGTTGATTAATCAAGGCAAGTCACTGACAGAATCCAGCGGCAAGGTCAGATGTTACCTGCTGTCCCGACCAAGATAAGGAGAACTGCAAAGATGACACATTCAAGGCAGAAAGACAAACTTGTACCTGTTAGATTTGCTGAGTAACAGAATTTTGTTGTACAAAAGATAACACCGCAGCTGAAGCAATTTCTTGTAAAGGAAGCTACATCACAATGATGTGTTATTCGAAGTTTACGAGATTTTTTGGTTTGGTAAGTGACCTTGCTCCTTACAGAAGACAGGGCCCCAGGCAGGATGGTTTGTAGGTCTGCACAATATGACGCAGGTCTGATATCCGAGCATAGGCATCCTTATAAATGTGATTAATCTCAATTAAGTGATCCTCTGACTCTGTCTGAATGATATCTGTTCATCCTGACTTGAAAGCAATGTTTTCCAGCATAAAAGTAAAAAAAAACTTCCAAACCTAAACGCATCAGATGTTGTCTGTGCTGGAAAACAGTATGACCAATGCAGATTTTTTGATTCAGATGGTAGGACATGTCAGATAGCTCTGAAAAAATCACCTACCTCTTGCTGAAAAAATTATGTTTAAATAAAAAAAACTAAACTACCTCTTTCTTTCTTCTAGCTTTGATGTTGACCCTTTGAGACGACACACTGTGTGGACAATCGTTGTTGGGGGAACCTTTACATGGCTCGGGATCTATGGAGTCAATCAGTCCACAATACAGAGATGCATTTCCTGCAAATCAGAAAAACATGCTAAACTGTAAGCTTCCTGTCATTAACCTATTCCTGCAATCAAGCATGCTGATGCAGAATTACAAGAAGTTTGTCAGCTATACCGAATAAATATTGGGATCCCATTAGGTGGCGATAAGCAAATTTTGCTTGGACAGTCTTACTGCCTCTGGCTCTAAATGACCTGAATATGTGCAGAGGAAAAAGAGGTAGCTGTCTATCTCTTGCAGCTTATCAGTTTATGATCAGCCTGATAAATTAATCCTCAGAAGCAGAGTGTGGCAAAGATGCCAACACAGAAGTTGTGCTATCCACAGCTTCATTGTGAAAATGTATTTATTGGAACTGTGTTTATGGACTGAAGTGGTTATTGATTTAGTGGGGCGCTACAGTGCAAGGTATTATCTAAATAAAATTTAATCTTAGTAATTTCTCAGAATAGTCAGAATAATCAGAATCAATCAAGAACAAAGTGAATCTTCACAATATAGAAATACAGGTCTCCAGCTTGCTACCTTCCTCAACTTCAGCAGTACCATAGGCATAGCTGGACATGTTTTACTTAACAACCAGATGTTTTTTCACACACCTAGGGCCAATTGCTTGCACATGGGGCAAAAGCATAAAGGTGATAATTTTTTCCGTCTTCAAACTGTTAGCTGTTTTGCTGTCTGTAAACACACTAATTTTTCTGAAGGCCATGACTGTCTATATGAACCTACCCTGTAGAAAAGTGAGTGTCTGAAAAACATTTAGGAGTCACACCAGTGAGCACATCACTAGTGACAGGTTGGGTTCACCTTTGTGTCCTGGTAGCACACCCTGAACTGGCCTTAGCAATAGATCTTGCCCAAGGTGGTGTCCAACCACGATGGGAGCTCTGTAAAATCCAGAAGCTCTCAGAACCTGCAGGATTGCTGAACCACAGCCACAAAGTCTTCCTGGCAGACACTGCCACCCACATCCACTTCAGGGAAGAGCCAAAACCAGCCAAGACTGTTACTTTGCATGGTAACATTGGAAATAATATTCTGTGTGCCTTAAAGGGAGGGCGGCCTCAACAACTCCCAACAGGCAAAAATCTGTTTTTACAAGGGGCAGGAATGACAGACCCAGCACTCAGTGCAGCCCATTCTGCATAGAGGTTACTTGGCTCTTCCATCTCTATGGAGCTGCATGGAAGCTTTATCCTTGCTCTGTAGCATAAGGATGGTTCACTTTTCCTTTTTTTTTTCTTTTTTTTTAAATGTTGCTTTGAATTATGCAGCCAATTTGAATTATATATCAAGCTGGAATTAAGGGATCTCCTTAAAACATTCCAAATAAATATCTTGTAACAACTTTTTTATTTATCTTCCATTAAATAGCTTCTCTCTTTTGCTGTAGGGCACTTTACCTGAATTTATTGGGACTTTGGACAGTCCTAGTGTGTGCAGTATTTTGTGGATTGGTGATGTACTCTCATTACAAGAGTTGTGACCCTTGGACTGCTGGTTTCATTTCAGCTCCTGATCAGGTACAGTTGTCCATTGCAATAATTAGGAGCTGCTTTGGGCTCAGATATATCACATATCGGGTCAGTTCAAATTTTGTGCAGTGCTCTATGTCCTTTCAGCACTCAGGCACTGTGGTGGTTGCCAGATCAGGGCTACAATAATATCTACTCTGGCACTCCTGCAGTACTAATCCAATTGAGCATTTTTGCCAAAAGACATCCCCTTTGCTCAAAATCTGACACCACGTTGTTTGGGACAACAGCAGAATTTAGCAGCATGCTCATAAACAGCTACTTCTCTTCTATTACCTAGAAAACTCTGAATTAATTTCTTGTGTTGCTCTTGTGCTCCTTCTGTCCCAGCTCATGCCCTACTTTGTTATGGACATTTTTTCTTCGATGCCAGGAGTCCCAGGACTGTTTGTCGCCTGTGCATTCAGTGGAACACTAAGGTCTGTGAATCTGAATTGGTGTTTTAGCTGCGTACGATAATTTCTTGAGGAGCCAGAATGAGGTCAAAATATGAAACCCTAAGAAAAGCCCAGCTGTTTTTCTTACTAGGAAGTAGCAGTAGCTCATTACTGAATCATGTTACATCCCTGGAGGTATTTAAAAGACGTGGATGTGGCACTTAGGGACTTGGTTTAGTGGTGGACTTGACTGTGCTGGGTTAACAGTTGGACTCTGTGATCTTAGGGGTCTTTTCCAACCTAAATTAATCTATGATTATATTTATGACAAAGCCTAACTCCACATCTCCAGTATCTTTTGATCCAAAATACATTTTAGAATAACGTAATCAATACAGACAAAGTGTAGAAAAACTGAATTCAACTTCCCAAAATACCCTTGGGAACAGCTCATGGTGAAATTTTCTTTACTTGACTGCCACAATACCACAGTCAGGGGTATAAATATTTTCAGCAGGTCTGAAACTGCACTCACCAAAGCTAGGCTCACTCACCCAGCTAAAAGAGCTGGGCCATGCATGGAGGACACAAGTGGCACGAGTGGTGACTGCACATGCTTCAATTTGTAAGGGAGTAAAGTTTTAAATCTGGAACATGTCATATTTAAGGTTTTGGAACCTTGTAAATAGAAGGGTCAGTTAGGATGAATTTCCACCTTGTTCCATGCCAGCACAAAGCAGAGCCCCCAGCAATTGCAGAAGTAGCAGAAACCTCCCCAGTTAAAGCAGCACATATGGAAAGTACTATGAAACACACAGTTCTTGAAGAGCATTAGTGCTGAACAATTTCTTTATAAACACAGCTTGATTTCAGATTGTATTGCTTCCTATTTCCTTACCATTCTTCTCCCTCTCTACAGCACCGTAGCTGCCAGCATCAATGCTTTAGCCACTGTTACCTTTGAAGACTTGGTCAAGAAAGGTTTCCCAAACCTCTCCGAGAAGATGAGCACGTGGATCAGCAAAGGCTTGTGTGGGTACCCTGGATGAGATCCATTGCTTTAGCAGCAAAGGGCACTGCACAGGGAGACTCCCTTTGGAAGTCTCCACAGGAATGTAACCCTCTATAAACTCCCAAGGTGAACATCAGCCTGATGCTTCAGTAACATGAAGTATCAGCACCAGAAAAAAATACAGACTAGAATAAACAACCACTACTCAAAATCCTTGGCAAAGTTTGGTCTGCTGAAAATATTGGAAGGCACTCTTCATAACACAGGAAGAATATTGATGTAGTTATTACCACATTACTCTATGGTAGTCTTGCTTATTCTTTTAGAGTAATAGAGTAATTTCTGTTTAAACTCAAGAGTATTGCATAAGGAGGTTGTTCAGCTTTTCAGAGAAAAAAATACAAAAAAAAAAAGTAAAAAACCCACAAAATATTGTCAACATATCAAGCATCCAACATTATTTTAATTTTTAGGATATTTGTTACAATTATTGCAGTAAGATCATAACCCTTTTATGAATACCATAATAATACCATAAGAATTTTATTAAAATTCATAAATATCACTAAAGAGCCAAACCTGTATATTTTCTATCTCTGAAACTGCTTCTAGTCTTCTCCATTCTTGTTTTTCCACTTACTACTGAGTTTTTTTCACTCTGGACGTAGAAAGAGAATTTTTACATCCAAAACCAAGGTGTGCTAGCACATAAGTTTTGGTTGGCTTTACTCAAGACTGCTGCACACAGAGTTCCACCTATTACAAAGTTAAAACTGATGTCAAAGCCACGCTGTTTTTCATTTCTCATTTCTTAGATTATTTTTAAAGTGATATCTAAAGGCAACAGAAACACTTCTACATGAGGCATAACTTCTAAATTGATTTCATTGCTATTGTTCTATGCTGTAAGAAAAAACAATCAACCAAAAACCCAACGAGGCTTCACACTGCGGGGTGCATAATGGTCCCCTCTAAATACCCAACAAGAAGGGCAAATTCCTCCATGCTGCCTGGTCACCTCAGACACTGCTGAGCTAGAAACCTTCCCCACTATTGACCAGCACGGAGAACCTTGCTCCCTGATCTTTTCCAGGTATTTTATACGGTGTCCTGTGCACTTCGATGGCTGCAGCAGCGTCGCTGCTGGGAGGAGTTGTGCAGGTATTTCTTGCTTCAGAAATGTGATTAATAGAACAGGAATGGAGAGAAATGTTCAGTTCAGTTCAGTAATGAACTGAACAAAATAATGCTGCCAGCTCTGACGGCTGCTAGATTTCCTAAAAAATTTCTGTGGACATTTTGCTGAGAGGAATAAGTAGGAAAAAAAAATCATAAATCCCCTAACTCCTTCACTATTTACTCACTGCTAGGAATACTGAGCATGATTATCTCTTTAACTGTGCCCTGAAATCACTGCTTATCCCTTCTCCCTCACCATTTTCCCACTGAAGATTACAGATCAAAATCACAACTGGGCATGCTTCACCTCAGCTGCTGCCCTGAACTCCTCTTTCTTCTCTGCATCCACAGGCTTCCCTCTCCATCCACGGGATGTGTGGGGGCCCCATGCTGGGATTGTTTACTCTGGGAATTGTGTTTCCCTGTGCTAACTGGAAGGTAAGGAAAAAAAATCCCGATCTGAAAGAAAACCTCTTGGTGCTTTTTGGTTAGAACTCCATTTTGAAAATTGTTTGGGTTTCTTTTTGGGCTGCTTTTCAGACTTAGTGCCTGAGGATCTAAGATCTATTTAGATGTGCCTTTTCCCTATTGAAATTTATCCTGTTGAATTTAAGTTTACCCAGATGTGGAATAATTGTTGATTAGATTCACATGAGAGTTTTCTTTAAAATTATTTTTGTTTATGGGTTTCATTAAGAAGAAAAAATTATTCAATACTTGCACTATCCTTGGGGCACACAGAGTGATTTCAATAGCTTTGCCTTCACTCTTTCACTCAAAACACAACATCAGCTCATTCCATATTGCCCCATCAGGGTTCCCATCAACGTTGGCAGAAGTAAAACTAAAATCTGTATCACAGCTTTGATCACACTTGTGCTTCAACCTTTATGAACGGAGGGCACTAAAACACCATGGTTTATACCTTAGTTGAGAGAGAACAGAATTTATTTGCACTGTAACCCATCATCACCTACTCCTGCCTAATTCAAATTCACAGAAAAGCACTTTCCACATATCATCTTTAACAGCATCTTTCTCTACTTGCCAAGGGAGCTCTCGGAGGCCTCTTGGCTGGGATCAGCTTGGCTTTTTGGGCTGGTATGGGCTCTTTCATTTACCCTGCCCCACCAGCAAAGTCCATCCCGCTGCAGCTGTCGACCCTCAACTGCACCCTGGCGAACAGCACCGAGGCGCTGATAACAGCAGCTCCCACCGTGGCTCCAGAGAGGTATTTTTCCTGTTGTTCCCACTCCAGCCTGCGTTTTGCCAGCTGTGCCAGCCCAGCCTGCAGCTGGGGTGCAGGCAGCGAGCACAGAGCAGGCCGTGGGTGCACACTGATGCCAGGTGATGCCCCAGCTGCAGAACGAGCTGCATTTTGCTGGCACAGTCAGGGAATGACTTCAATGCAGCTCTTGCTCATCACTGTCTGCTTTTGTCACCTCTCCACAGGCCTTGGCTGGCAGACACCTGGTACTCCCTGTCCTACCTGTACTTCAGTGCCATCGGCTGCCTGGGCTGTGCCATCACAGGCTTGTTGATCACCTTCATAACAGGTTGCTGTTCTATACATACACAGACACACACACATATATGTATACACACATATATAAACAAACATGCTTTTGCATAAGAAGCTGATTCAGCTGTTAAAAAAGCTTTTAAAAAGTCCAGCAGGTGACTTGAGACAGAAGAGGGCAGTGAGCGCTGATCTGCTTCCCCACCTCACGGTCTGAGGCTCCCAAGGCTCACGTATTATTACTTTCTTTTTCAGGACCTAGTAAAGGAGAAGATATCCCACCACTGTTAATTAAGCCAGTCTGCAACCTGTTTTGCTTTTGGTCCAAAAGGCTCAAAATCTTCCTCTGGTGCGGTGTGCAGCACGACAGCCTGGAGGTGAGTACCTGACCCCAGCAGCTCGGCCCAGGAGCAGGGGGAACACGTGCAGGTCGCTGCGTGAGGGCACGTGCTGAGCAGAGAACAGATGAACTTTCAGCAGTTGCTTTTGAACTTATGCAAAGGGTGCTGCACAAGCACCACAGCCTGGAAAGGAGATCAGCCAAACCCCAGTTCAGTAATAAGTTACCAATTTTTCCTGTTTGCAGCAAATATGGGGACTCGGGCTCTCTGAAGACAAACAGCCCTCTGTTCCCCAGATGTCTCAAGGCTTTGTAGCTCGCCAAAAAGGCAAACAGAATGAACACCTAGTCTTCTTCCACTGTTTTAACAATTTTCCTTTAATCAAAGGAAAAAGGCAGAGAATACAGACTTCAAACTACAAGGGGATTTTCTTTTTTTTTTTTCAGATGGACTTTGAGAAAAAATTGACTAAAGTCGCTAAAAATAAAACCAGAACAGATAACACCTTCAAGAATAACACCAACGAAGAAAATAATTGCCAGATCCCTGGTTACAATCCTGAGGAAAATTCCTATATAAACGTGAGCAGAGAATCTCGCCTCTAGAAGCTGAAGGACAAGGGACATTAAATCAAACCTTTAGTTCTTCAGCTTCAGAAATTAAGAACTTTTTTGACTGCATTTACCAGCTTGTAGGTGACCAAGATGGAACAATGCTCTCTATAGCAATACAGGCTAGATTTTTATTTATTAATTTCTTGGCAGACCTGGGAAATGATGGGACAATGGGATTTCGGAAGCACTGCTATTTCAGAAGAAATGTATCTTGAATTTTACTGTGGAAGCTCCCGCTCCGAGGCAGCTGCAATACATCTGCATCACGTGCTCTGTTCAGTAACTCATCGTTGAAGGGAAATGTGCAAAGGTGAACTTGAGATAAATTACGACTTTGGAGAAGTTTGTGAGATATCTCACTAAGGTGAGACTGCGAGCTGCCCTCTGATGGAGGGAGAAGAGGGAGGTCAGGCTGAGCCTAAACCCAGGTATCACAACAAGTCTCCTCACAGGAATGTTGCATAGACCAGACTGGTCTTTCCGTCACTGAGATAACTGTGTTTGCTTCCTCTGTGAACTGAAGTTTTCTTTATAACTTCTTATTGTAAAAGCTATAGGAGAGAGTAACAAATTTTATTTTGAATTCAGGATAGTTCTTTATCTGTGTTGGTTTTCAGTTCAAAAAGATCCACTTTTATGCAATAAAAAAAATAAAGCAACATTTAATGATGATTATGCCTCCTAATTGATAATTCATGATGAATTTTGGAAAAAAAATACATAATTAGGCAAAATAATCTGTCTGGTACAATGTCTTGGAAGCAGAGCTCACTCAGTGCTCTCTTTCAGTGAAACACAATTCTTCTAAAATTTGCTGGTTGTAAATCAAAGTCAACAGATCACCTCTCACCTGGATAAACTTTTTGTTATAGTTTTTCGATAAGTATTTTTAAACAGAATTCACAATTGAATGAAACAGACTGAATGAAAACATCAAAGACAACTCATGGACCCAGCTGATACATTCAGCTTGTATTTCTTTGAAGAGCCCAGCTGTTGGATTTTGCTTTATCAGTGACCATCGTTATGATGTAGATTCATGTCAGCCTGGTCCTTGAAGTTATTTCCCCTGTCTGTGTTCATGCCCTACTCCTGGAAGTGGTCCCAGGATATTCAATCAGACAACAGAAATAGCAGTCTGTGCATGACGCTGCCTTGTTTGCATGGAACAGTTTGTCAACAAACTTAAGTCAATATCTGTGTTAATCCCTTTTACACTGCTTTTTATAATCTCATAAAAAGTTGTAACTGACTCTGGCTAGCTGCTTGCTGTGTCATGAGGCATGCTTCCCATTCCTGCTTCCATACTCAGGATCGTTAGCAAGGCAAAGATGGAAATTCAGTAAATATGGCTGCATCACTTCTATCTGATGGCCACACACCTTACTGATTAGGTTGTATTAAGAAAGTCTCACTATCATGCATAAGGATGTAAAATAATTCCTGAGTGAAAGGGATTCAAAACATCAATATGAAGCTGTACAGTCAGATGGAGGATAATAAACCGCTCTTGTAGTTGGAGGACATCTGATTCAGAGATCTGTAACTCTGAAGACAACCAAGTCTCTTCTAAATATTTCTTAAGGAACTTGAAGGGGCATCGTTACGCTCTGCATGCATTTCACAAGTTTGGCAACATTGGATTTACTACAGACTTACCATCTTTTCAAGTCATTCGCCACACAAGAGAATCTTAATTTATCCATTTAATGTCAAAAAGAGTGAGAGTTAGGTTGGCTAGAATTGCATTCTCTCCAAATGCTGCTGAAGAAATATCCTGAAGAATTTTACTTCAACTATTTCCAGACCAGTTTTGTTACAGCTAAAGGTGCTCATGGAGTACAAGCGTTTTCTGTATTTGTAATGGAGCCAGGCACAGCGTTATACCAATTCCAATCTGTGGGTTTACGTACAACGGCTAAAATCAGTAGTTCATTATTCAGTCTTCTAGCAAGATTGAAGGGTAAGTCCCAGCAAAACTGGAACTCAGAGAAATTCCCATTCTGTTTAAATATCCATGCCAGTGTTGTTTAGTTATCTTCTCATTTCCTTTACATCCTGAGCCATTGATCCTTCCAGAGGAAGAGCCAGCCTGTCCACTTTGGTTGAAAAACTGAGATCATGAAACTAGGAACAGGTAAATTCTAGAAAAACTTAAATTCAAGAAATTGTTAGCCACTAGTGAAAGCAATAGAACATAAATGACTGAAAATTTGAAAAATTAGTCTAGCTGTGCCTTGAGACCAAACTAATCAAATACTTAATTGCTAAAAATGCTTGAGCCAAGTGTAACCCTGCAATTACTTTCTTGAGTTTGAAGACTCATGAGCACTCACTTTTCAAGTACACAGTTGCTTTTAATTATCTTTGAGTATTTGGAATAATAAAGCTCAAAGCCTATTTCAAAGATATCCAAGTTTATTACAGAAAAAAAATGTAATAATCAAATGTGCATGATACAGCAAGTAGTTGCATTTGTACATGTAAACCTTGATAAAGTAAACAGCATCCCAAAGACAAATTTATGTCAAAAGTGTCTTACAATAGTTAATCAGATTTACAACTTTTTTTCAGTGAATTCTATTACTTCTGGGGTACATAGCTGCTTGTAACAGTAATCTTAAAACACAAAAGAAATTGAAAGCTGACACACTGGAGGAACTTACAGCTTTTGCACAGAAAAGTAAATTTCTCCAAAACGCTCTCTGCTACTGTAAACTTGTTTTAAATATTACTTACAAAGTGTGGATTTATGAGTAGAAAAAATAGCTGAAATTTCATTCTTACTTCTTACTTAGAAATCAAGTTGTATTTAAATATTACATAAATTTCAAATATATACACATTTTAAGAAATCTCTTATGATCATGATAGTGCAAGTTAGCCAGGACTATCAGAGTAAAAAATGACTGAACTATTTTATTCAGTTAGATTTTACATGAGATTATTTCAAAGAACTGAAATTTCAGTGATACTACTCTAGGTACAAATTAGAGCCAACAGTTTGGAAGATTTTTCAATACGAAACTCCAAGTCATTTAAATAGAACATGAAATGAAAACGTTATCTGATTTTTTTTTTCATTATTAACAGAAAAATCATCATGTTCTCAGTGGTTAAAATCCCAGTAGCTTTAGACTCCTTTGGGTTTAATCCTGATTTCTCAGCCTGTTACATCCTAACAAGTAGCTAATGTCAATAAGAATGCAAACTACAGAGAACTAGCAATACAGAGATTGTACCAAGAAGCTAGACTGAGCCAACAGAACCAACACAAGGTCATTTCCAGTGCACTGAAGAGGGAATACACCATTAACATTCCAAGACTAAATCCCAGTCCTGGATTTAAGAAGTTCCTGTATACCATGGAATAGTGAAGTGATCTCCCTACCATTTCTTGCTGTGCCATTAGAACTTTGTGCTGTTGTGGTAACATTGTGCTATCGTGGTTATGCCAAAATTATGACAATCCAAACTTTTGGTTAATGTGTTTCCAATGGCAATATTAGATAAAAATTGTCAAAATGAGTCCATTATAGAAATTTTAAAATTATACAGCTGGGTAGGGTATTTAGCATATATCTGTATGTGTAGGAAGGGACATAAGGAGAAAAATCTGTGGTGCTTGGGGAAGTGACTGAAAGGACAGATCCACAAATGGCACATGCAGAGGTATCCCCTGCTGTCTCCCACTGCTCCATCCAATCAGTGCACACTGACTTGTAAAAAGCACCAGACAAACGTATTTGTGCACTTTCTGCTCTGGCTTCTCGGTAAGGGGTATCCAAAAACCGCCTGTAAAAAAACCCTGCTGTTACAGAATTGCCCTGGAAATTGGACTGCCACTGAGAAGGCAGCGTGTAATAAACACTGAGGATAAGTAAAGAATGAGCCAAAGGAGAAAAAAAATCAGGAGGGCTGTCCCTATGCTTCATCCTCAAACCCTTATTTTTCAGAGACTGTTGCAATTTTTGAGTTTGTAAAACTGGCTGAAGTGAACATCAGCCCTTTGCTGCCTTCTGCTCATTCTCACCCTTCAAGTGCTGGTTGTTGCATTTTAAACATGGATTAAACATGGGTTAAACGTGGGTTTTGCGAGCATGAGGTTGAGTATGAAAAGACAGGGAATTCTTTCAGCTACTAGATTTTCCACTATAGAAATATAGGTTAGAAATTCACTTAAACACTTTCAAAAGGTGTCACTGTATGCACTTTAGTCAGACAAAAGATGCATTGGACCAAAACAACAGGTCTCCTAGAAATGGAATTTTGTTTGAATTCTATAATCAGTCTTAACATCAAATAAACATCATGAAATGCTGTCCTTATATTTGTTTCAAACTTTGCCCCCAAACAAGCAACATCAGCACATTATGAGGATTCCAAAAATTAAAATGCTTCTGGAAGTATTTCTGCATTGTAAGTGACTATTGATACCACTATTTTTATCTCTGTCCATTTTCTTAACAGAAACTAAATAGAAAATGTGATTTTTTTTTTTTAATTTTCCATCAACTTTATTGCATTCGTATTTAGCTGTTTGTATAAAATGAGTTTTATTGATACAGCTATTGCCCAGTGTATATTAAAAAATCTAGCGTATAATAGTTTTAATGAAAATTGGTGACATTCACAGGCTAACCATGTACAGACAGTTTATTTTCAATTTATGGACATGGATGATTTTCAGTTAACCAGAATGATATGATGCTCCTAAATATGCATATGCTAATTTGCCTCCAACAAACTGTAACATAATGCAAAAGTTCACTAAGTCCCACAATGCCATGTAGGATTTTGCAGGTAACGCCACTGGATCCCACGGCTCCAGAAGTTCTCTCTGGTGACACTTCAGTTGGAGTCTGCAGTGGAAGACACCACAGCAAGGAAAGAGCAGGTCTGCACTACGCACGTGATTAGACTGATCATCTCAATGGCACATGAAAAATAAAACATCACCAAAATTCTTGCCTTTCCCCATATTAATACTTGCCCTAAAGCTGTGTTTCCCAAGGTATTTTTTCTTCTGCAGATCTTTTTATAAAGGAAACTTCTGGAAATTTATTAATTTTTCCATTAAGGCATTTATCTACTAACCTATTTTTAACAGTCTGCCTAGACATTTTCCTTTTGAGCTTTCCACAGGACACAATTGAACCTAACTGTTCCTCAGGAGACAATTTACGACAAGTTGTTGCTGGGAAAAGGCACAGCCACAGCTGATGTGTATTTTGTACCACTGAAGATATGTACTTCCAAAGAAACATCTAACAAAAAACAAAAACTCACTTATCATCTGTCACCACTATCGAAATTTAAGCCTTGTCACCATTTTCGCTATAAATCCTTTAACAAAAAGGGTTGGGAAAGAAATGAATCATTCATGTTGGAAAAGACCTCCAAGATTATCAGTTCCAATCTTTGACTGAACATCACTATGACAAATAAATCACAGCACTAAGTGCCGTGTGTAATCATTTCTTGAACACTTCCAAGGATGATGACTCCACCACCTCCCAGGGCAGCCTGTTCCAATGCTTTCAGTGAAAAAATTCTTCCTGATGTGCAGCCTGAACCTTACCGTGTACAGCCTGAGGTTCTCTCCTCTTGTCACTAGCTGCCTGGTAGAAGAGGCTGACTCCCACCTTGCTACAATCTCCTTTCAGGTACTCGTGGAGAGTGAGAAGGACTCCTCTGAGCCTCCTCTTCTAATCAAACAACCACAGCTCCTTCGGCCACTCCTCCTATGTCTTAACCTCTCTAGATCCCTCACCAGCCTCACTGCCCTTCTCTGCACATGCTCCAGCACCTCAAGGTCTGTCTGGAACTGAGTGGCTCAGAACTGGACACAGTTCTCAATGTGTGGCCCCATCAGTGCAGAGTACAGATGGACAATCCCTGCCCTGGTCCTGCTGGCCACTCTATTTCTGACACAGGCCAGGTGCCATTGGCCTTCTTGGCCACCTGGGCACAGCTGGCTCATGTTCAGCTGCTGACAGCATCCCCGGGCCCTTTTCCATTGGGCAGCTTTCCACTCTGGCCCCAGCCTGTAACACTGCAGTTGTTGTGATCCAGGGACAAGACTTGGCACTTCACCGTACTGAACATTCCACTGGCCTTGGCCCATGGATCCAGCCTGTCCATATCCCTCTGCAGAGCCCTCCTGCCCTCCAACAGATCAACAATCCCACCCAGCTTGGTGTTGTCTGCCAATCTTGCTGAGGGCCCTTGACCCCCTTGCTCAGATCATCGATAAAGACATTAAACAGAACTGGCCCCAGTCCTGAGCCCTGGGGAACCACACCAGTGACCAGCTGCCAACTGGATAAACATCATCCACTGCTGCTCTCTGGGCATGACCATCCAGGCAGCTCTCATCCAGCCAAGAGTGCTCCTGCTTCTCCAGGAGAATGCCATGGGGGAATGTTTCAAGGCTTTACTGAAGTCATCATGAGGTTTGCCTTGTTTGCAAGCATCCACCCAAGGATGCTCGATCACTGTGCTGTGGGAGCCTGGGCCCAACATTCAGGCAAGCCTTAGCACTCAGTTGTGAATACTCTTAATGCCTCCCTCTTTGTGGAGACAAACTTTGAGCTGTGAAAGGGAACCTCTCATTAGGATGGCCAATAAAACAGAATTCTTATTTTCCTTTTTTTATTCACCAAAATTCAGATCTCACACATTAGGCACAAATTTAGAATAAAAAGTCATAGAAAATGAGGTGTATATAATGTATCTGGACTTTGTGCCATTTCTGAAATGGAAATTTCTTCTGTCTGAATCAAGATGCAGAATTTGGTTAAGAATAATTAAGACATTTTGAACAAATACTTTATATATAAAAATATCCAGTTGCTCATGCAGTCTCTCCAAGGGCGCATGCATAGAGCAAAGTTGTCATAGATTAGATCTGCAATGATCTAAAGCACTTTTGCACAGAATTTGAGGTTCTAAAGCTTTGTCAAATTTCACAAATGCAGCCTGCATGCACAGTCTAGTCATACTAGTCATTTGTTTGAAAAGACAATATTTAGAATATGAAAAGATCATTCACCATTCAAAAAATACATTATTCCTGAGGACAGTGTTTGCCTTATTCTTTAGGAAAATAACGTGCAGTCAATGAAAACAGCATACTAAGTGAAGTCTAGCAAAAAGTTTTCTCAGCTTAAGCAAATGGCTAGATAGCAGCACGACCTTTAGACAATGCTGATGTCCTCCGAAAGTAAAGGACACACAGAGTGTTTCTCCAAACTTCTTGTGCTTTTCCAGTGCATAAAATGCACCATGTCTATCTATACCAGATCTACATACTCGCCTTTCATATACTCCTATACATCAGTGTTGAAAAAAATTCATAATATATATATGTAAATCTCAAGTACAAAAAGATGGTTTTATGTGGTTTTTCAAGTCCAATTGGAATTTGCCTAGTTATGTATTGACATGTGCCAATATCAACAGCAGAAACAAGAAAGTATAAAATAATCAATATTTCTGATTTCTGCCTGATTTTACCTTGTATCTTTCTACCTTGGGCCAGCCAAGACATTTTGTTTTTAGAGAAAACACTTAAAAGAGCTCATCTGTGACCTTCTGAGGAATTGAAGTATGATCACTACGTGGCACAGAAACAAAAACTGTGGCACAGGGTTAATGCTGTCAAACGGTGCTTGACAATCCATAGAATGAGACAGAGAGATAAATTAAATCAAACGTTGTGATTCTCCTAGCACTGAGGAAAGTGCACTAATTTTTTTCTGACAATGACTCCTGAGGAACTTATGCACAACCCAGAATATGAAGGAACGAACAGCCTTTCCAAAATATGGCAAGCTGTGTTGCATCAGCCCTTTATCACAGAAGGAATGGGGTAATGTATCTGACTAGACCAGATCTTCAAATTTGTTTCCTCCTTTCATGCAGTACTGTAGACACTCCTACAATTGCCTTGTCTGGTCACAGAGCTGGAATTAACCAAGAAATCTCATTTATATGGTGAAACAACTGAAGAACTTAAGTCTGTTGCTAGGCTCTCTGGATACAACAGATCCTATTCATCCATTTTGATGGGCTCTTGACTGTTGAAATTAATTTTAATAAAATAAAATAAAATTATTGTGCTAATACATGGAAGTGAATATTGGAATTATACTTTTAAGTTCAATAGAGTAACGTAAATAGTAAAAATTCAGGTCTTTTCATATCTGTCAGCAGTGATTTTGCTTCAGCTTTATCCCTAAAAATACTTTTAAAATTTGCAGACTTTGTAGTTTTGCTGACTCTGTTTTTAAAATTTTTCTCATCCAATATAGAGAAGTATTATTTAAAATTGTACAAGAGAAACAGAACAACTCCAACTCTGTTTCTCCATCCCTTTCCCTGCAAGGTATCCCTTCAAACTTGTTTAAAAGCGAAGTGCTTTTCCCATATTATGAAACGTTAGTAACAAACAATTTCATCACCAAAATGTGACTACTAACCACAAGCAACACTGCAGTATGCTGTTTGCACATAAAAACTGAAATTTGATTTTTCAATGAACACCTACCTTTTTAGTGATTTTATCGAAAAAATCCCCCCCAATGTGTAAGAAGGCATACAAATAATAATAATAATAATAATAATAATAATAATAATAATAATAATAATAATAATAATAATAATAAATCTAAGAGTAACCACTGTGTGTGTATGCATTTATATACAATCTGTATACATATTTGCCTGTATCCAACTCCAATGTTATGACATATTTAGGCCAATAAAAGAAATGTACATTACTGGAACATTTACTATTACAATAAGAAGAACATCATTACATATTGCTCTTCTTCTTCCCTGAACAAGCAAGCCACAATGTATGTCTCATATATATCTGCAGAAGCTTGCATACCATAAAGATATAATTGTATTTTGAAGAGCAAGTCATTTGCACTGCGTGGGAGTATTTCAAGTTAGCATTCTGTGAAGTCATGGAATCATTGCCTAGACAGGTCAAGAGGAACAGTAACACAGTTAGCATGAAAATGACAGTTCTTTCATCCTGGAAGCATGTGGAGACGGCCTTTCCACACACCAAAGTGGAAAGACAACTCAACAGCTGTGTCATTTTCAAACAGCTGCAACATGGGCAATGCAATGTGTTCTCCTAGTGCTGCTGTTTCCTTTCTGAATTTGGACTTTTTGGTTTTCAACAAGATGGATAAATTAATGACACTGATGTGCAAATCTTAAACTGCATAGTATATATTTAGCAGCCACAGACCCCTTTTTTAGGGTAGGACCACATCCACAATCTCAACAAGAGACTAGGACAAACCTGACAAAACAGTAAGCCTGAAAGATCAAGTTATGGCCACAAAGGCAACAACTGCTCTTTTCTTTAGAGGCATTACAGATGGAGCTGAGCAATCAGAAGCTGTAGAAGTAGTGGATATTACAAAAGTTGGTTTTTGTCATGCCCTTACTCTATAGGTTCACAGGTAAGTTTCTGTTTTCATCATGCTGATTCTATCTTCATGAACAGCATGAAAATTCATTGCCTTTTTTAAAACCAGTGCCCAGATTTTTAATCTGTCTGCACATTTCTGAATGCCAATTGTCCTTGGAGCTCATCACAGACCAGTTACAGGTAAGGCTTTTTCATTGTCATCATTGGAAACATCTATTTTTCAGTGCCCACCAAAGTATGCAACTATACTGCCCAGCAAGAGCAAATATATACCACCATCAAATCTCACACACTGATGCCAGACTGACTCCATTTTGTAACTTCACTCTCCAGTTTCAGTGTTTTTGTTGTAGCATGGTAGTGACTAAGGCCATTCATGGTGATACTGTTTCCCATTCTTTTTCCTTTCTCTTTGCAAATGTTCCAGTTCAGCCTCATACATCATTTCCTGGACTAAGTATTTCTCTCGTCTCATTCTGTCACACAAGTCTTTGGGTACGTCTGGAATTAGGTAGGCAATGAAAGACTTTATTCCAAAAACAAGGTGCTGAAAAGAAGAACAAAAATAATTGTTTAAAATACTGATAAATAGGACTACATTTTATAGCCTGAAAGTCTGAGGCAAAACTGGAACTGAGATTCAATTTGTGACTGAAAGCCAACTCCTTTATTTTTTTAATAAAAACACTCATATGGGAGTAAATGAGTGATCTAAAGGAAATGGGCAAATGCTGAAGTTTTCTATAAAGTAAAACAAAGGGTATAGTCAGTGACTTAAATGAAGATGTGACTACAGGATATGCTGTTTGATTAACAAATGCAAACACTACCTACAAGCAGTCTTTGTTCAGGGCTTATAATGGAAATAGGTAACCAGATTCCTGGTAGTATGCAATATATTCTTCACACTTAGTATATTCATTTCTACTTTTATATTAGGCTAGAATAATACATAATTTTCCTGACACAAATTTTATCTTGTAATAACTGTGCCTAATATACACAAAAGTTGCATTTCTTCTTTTTCAGTAAAATATGGAAGACTGGGTAGGGAACCAACATGATGTGTAAGATGACTGTTAAGGAAATATGATTTTAGAGGAGCTCTACAGCAAGTGCATGCTCTGTTAATTCTGTTTGAAGCAGCTGACAGACAACAGTTTGGGGAAGACAATTTTTTTTCCTCTCTCTTGACTGTAATGAACAAGCAATTGATTAAAATGACAATTTACTTACAGGACTACTGTAAAGAATCAACTCACACTTTTAAGAGGTAGAAAGGAATTGCTCCTTTCCACAACTAACCTCAAATACTATTATGAAGGCCAGCCGTGCTGCCAGGACATGCCAAAACTGCAAAGTGAATTCATATGGAGTTGAACTCCACGGTGGGGCTCTGTAGTCTCTGTACCTGCAAAGCAAAGAGAAACCCAGTAAGTTATCCTGTGCTCAAAACCCTGAACATGGTCAGGTGGTCTCTAGTTCACCCCAGATCTGGCTAAAAGGAGAGAAACTGAAGTGAAAGCAGACTTCAAGAGGAATTAAACAAAAAGGGAGAGCAACTGTCCAGAATAAAGGCTATTAAATAGAGCTGTTTATGAGAGAGTACTTTCTGCTTCCAAAAATCCAGTGCAAACAGTTTCTTTTATTGTTACAAAGCCGGAGTGTTAAGTGTGTTGACCCTAAACTGGTTCTTGTCTTTGCTTATAAGCATTTGAGATTCTCCAGACAAAGTCTGCATAAGTGAGATATGATTCTAATTTAAAATAACACTCACTGAAAAACTAAGTCTGAAAACACGAGTGCACTCATCATATTTCATTTTTATGCTGAATTTCTTGTATATTCATCTTGCATAACCGTTTGCAATCTCAACCTGGGTTAGAGCAGTAACAAAAATTTTAATTGTGCATTTTAACTTATTGACTTCAGAATGCTTAACAAAATTGAAATGAATATTTTTACCTTTCTTGGCAGCTGGTAAAACTTTTAAATTAAATAATTCAAAGAGACATGAAAGATAATGGCTTGCAAGAGTGCTGCAAAAACTCCAAGCACAGGTTTCCAATATGTCAGTAGTGTGTCCTACCACACACTCTTTGCACCTGAGGCTTCCATGTTGAACAAACATGAACTCCAACGCTTTTGTGGGCAAAAAAAGAAAATACTATGCCAGCAATTTAAGCATTTTCAATTTACTGTCCGCATTCATGTCCGTGCCTGTATTACAAGAAGGGAGAGCACTGAAACATACCGACAGTATCCTGAGTATCCCATCCCAAGTTCACTCAGATCAAATACTGATAAACTGCTGTTGACATATCCTTTTAAGCATCTGAAAGAAAAAGCCATGTGGGCAGCACTTTCTTCATGAAGTGGTTACACAATAAACATCTTTTATGTAAATATATTCTGCTCTCAGATACTGTAAGCATAATATTTTATTTGCTTATCAGGACAAAAGCAATTCTAAAATTTCATGCAGGGAAGTAAAGCTTGTTGGAAATTAAAGACTAACATCTGTTTCAAGTATAACATTGTTTAAAAGTCTATTTTCAGCAGATTTTATAGTCTTGCTTCTTATCTACTGGAAGAGATAAACCAAAAATTGTTGCTACAGTGTTCTTTACTGTTTCCTAAAATTACTGAACTTTGAAAGATAGATAGAGAGGTAGAGAGCAGAATAATTTAACACGCTTGCAGAATCTGCCACCAATAATGCAGCATATACCAAAAAATAAGAGATTTTATGAGTTGAATCGAAGAGTTTTCACCAACAGTAAAATGAACAGTGCATATATACCAAACAGTCATATTAAAGGCAAAGATCTATTACTGTTAGTTACAGAAATCATATAAATATATTGATTTATGACTGTCGGAGTGAATTTTTGCTGTTGCTTGAAAACCACAGACACATAAGACATCCCATCTTCTTTGAAATCTGTCTTGTAACTTAACTAAAGCACATTTGAAAGTCAAAGAAGATTTAAGAAGAGATGCATGAATCTCTTACGAATCTTTTATAATCTGAGTCTTCAGGTTTGCTTTGACACCTCAAATCACTACTGGCAAAAGAAGAAATAGAATTACATAGCTCTCTGTTAAATGGGTATTGTGCATTAAGCACTAACATTTTTCTGATACTGTCTCTTTTCATCCTATCCTGCCTCATTCTTTTTGCCCTTAAACTCTCTTTTCTGTGACAGCTCAGAAGAGTAAATCTCTATTTTTGGAAGCATGTGCATGTGTTGGGGAATGTACTGGGAGAAGACATATTGCAGAGAAGAAGGAAAGCTTATTTAGAATAGATCTGAAAACTGATGCAATGTCCATTGAACTTTTTTGATTGCATTCAGAAGGGAAGACATGATTTTCCATTTATACAACTGTAGCTACTTTGCAAACTCTTTGGAATGGCTGAGTTACTTGCACTTTACGCCCGTGAAGGTTTGCACAGATGTAAAACAGAAATATATCTGACGTATGTTATCATAGAAATACAGTGGTAAATTGTGCTTCCACTGAAAAATACATGTATATATAAAGAATATCCTAATTACTTTTCTTGTCTGTAACCTTGATCTGTACAGGGACCATATTTGTATGCATAGACGAAACGTGGAATGTAATCAGAAGTAATGGCAATAACAAAGGCATTGGTGATGACAGCCAGAACTCCAATTCCTTCCAGAATTCCATACCAAATACCTAGAAACAAGAGAAATTACAACAAAGTTGTCAGTTTTTAATAGTCATATTAATTCATATGAAGTCATACTAATGATAATAAAGTCATTATTAGTCATACAGTTTTCTCCTCTTATTAAGAATGAATTATGAGACAGAAAAACTCGTCGCAATTAAGCCACATCCCCACATTCCAGCCACTACCAGCATCACCTGAATGAAATTTTATAATAGGGCACACCTTGCTGAGAAGATAGAGCTAAGCAACAAAGGCATAACCTTTGTAATTTTTGTAATATAAAGGCCAAATAGGAGATTATGGAAAGATATTGAATCCAATTTTAAATTAGAAGCTAATTCAGTCCTTTTATTTAATTTCTAAATTGAATTGATTTTAGACCTAGATTTCCACAAATCAGAAGCCTGAAATACTTTTAGCCTGTTTTCAATATTCAAACTATTACGATTCCTTACTGAAAAAGGGGAAAAAAATTGAGGAATCCTCTTGGCAAAGCAACTAACCATCCTTTTGCTGCCTAACAGGGAAGTTGTCACTGAGATCTGTTGGTTACGTTATCATCTTGGCACATAAAATACTCCAGGCGCTAAGCTGTTCTAGAGAGGAAAATACAAAGAGATGGTACCTGACAGGGACAGCCATTAGGTTCTCTCACCTATATCTGTTGCTCTCGCAGGCATAGGTCTTCGCCACTGAGTGACAAACTTGTACGCATCCAACCTGATCTCTATGATATTGTTCAGCAGGGCCAGGAGAGGTGCCAGTGGGAAGGCAGCAACAAAGATGGTGGTAAAGCCAAACTGTAAAACTAGACAGGCATTTCTATGGTTGGAAACTGGAAATTCAAATTTTAACATGCAACATGCAATAGTTCTGCTTTCTGAAGAAAACCAACAGCTCCCTAAATTTGCTCACCCATCTCTAAATATTCGTCCATTAAACCATGGAGATTCATAGGTTGCAGATTCCAATCTTTTTCCCATTGAGGTAGAGAAATTTTATTCTCCATTGATTGCCCTCTTCTCTTCATTTTGCGTCGTGACCACCAATTCTGTAATAAACTTTATTAGATAAAGAGAATATTATTGACTGTATCTGCTCAGAGACTTAAAATATTTTCTGGTACTGTTTTGAAGTAAGTGGGCCTATCTTGAATAGCACCTGGATGATTACTTAGGTATTTCATGGAAAACTTTACAATATCATATAAGATGCAATGCAAAGAACTTATAAAAGATCTCAAAATTCTCCATTATGATTTTAATTATGTCTTTAACATAGCATGTTCAGCATTGTACAAGTAAGCTTTTCAGAATATAAAACATGCTTGCATAGACTTTTTTTTTTGGTAGGATTTACCTGAATGACTAAATTAAAAAATTACAAGAAAAAAAATCATGCATAGCAAGAGCATTACAAAGCAAATAAGGCTTTATTTTCAATCCTGTAAAAGACAAACCAAGTTAAGGGGAACTCAGTAAGAACTCCATATTAGAATACACTGAATAGTTGAATACTCATATTGTTGAACAAACCTAAAGATCTAGATGTTCTACAGAATATTTCTTTTCTTGAAGCAGGAAAAAGTGTTTAAAAAGGTGTTGAATGCTGAAAGTGGAAAGATTTAAGCCTATTCTTCATAAAGCTGTGCAGAGATCTTTACACAAAGTACTTATAAATATCAAGGAGATAGCAGGCTCAAAAATTAAACTGTTATTCAAATGAAAAATATTATCCAGTGCTGACACACTGACCAGTTAAAGACTACTGTTTGTTTCTAGATATTATGGAAAAGAGACTAAAGATGGGAAATAAATTTCTTGTAAGCATTTTTATAAAAAGGCTGTTCTTTTTTCTCAAGCTAATTTAGTGTTTGGCTCTTGATCTCTCTTGTTACTGAAAGAGAAACTGTTGCCTAAGTTGCAAACAATGATTTTGTCAAAACAAAACACTTCTTTCCATAACAGAAGCATGTTCTAAAATAAACTTTGGACAAAGTTAACATCCTGCTTGGCTGAGAAGACAGGAAGCCTGGCAGTTCAAGTAGGTTTCTCCTTTTCAAAAATTCTTGTTTCACAACATAAAGTACACTGTCCCTCATTTGCAGAACGATTGCATGTTGTGAGCAAAACCCTTTCTAACATATTTTCAAGCTTGAGACTTCAATTGAATCAGTATTTGATGATCAACCTTTTACTGAAAACGTATTCTTCCATTTTCAAGGGAACTGTAAGACTCAGCTCTAGAGACTGGACAGGCTTAGTCTCTTCAGAGGCTGAATATCTCTGTTTATATTATAGAAAATGAAATCAGAATAAACAATTTGGATGTTTAACATACCCTGAGAAGCTTTATCTTAGAGCAGCAGTTAATGCTTTCCTTGGGAATAAAGTGACAACATGTGAGATGCAACAAGTGAAAACATTCTCCAAACAAAACAATTTCTCCCTATCACTGAATGATGTTAATATGTATTTAATATTTTTAAAATGAGCTTTAACATCTGAACTTACGGATAGCCTAGTTCCATGAAGTTGTTCCACATTTGTTTTAAAACCATAATAACTCCCATTTGCAAGCAGAGATCTATCAAGCAGCCGCTAGGGTGACACTGAAATGAAGTGGAAAAGATCAACAGCTAAAATCAGAAAATTCCTTTATTTTTATTTGTTTACAGGGTAAATAAAAATATTAAAGAAATATTAGTGGTCAAAAGCACTAACCTCCATCTGCAGAAATATTATAAGAAGTATTAATAAAATAAATATTAACAGACTTTAGCTGAACAACCTTTACATATATTGTTATATATTAGATCATATTGCCTAAGTTAAAGGTATGTGTGCTAGATATATGATAAATGACATAGATCATTTCACTTAGACCAATAAATACTTATTCATTTCAAAAGAATGGAGCAATATTTCATTTGCAATAATCTAAGTCCAAAGAGAGACTTACTAGCGTTCTGGTACTGGTGTCTTAATCATATATACAGACTGCCAGATTAAAATATTAAGTATTTACAGAACCATTTTTTCAGATCATGGATATTTTACTCTGTGGCTACCAAGTTTTAACAGAAGAAATCTGGTTTTCAGAGAAAAGAGGGAACTTCAGCATATTAGTGAGTTGCAATTCTAACATTCAAGTTAAATTTTTTAAATACTATTTTTCTTCTTTTAAATAATAGAATTATAGATTAGTTTGGGTTGGAAAGGACTCCTTAAGATGATCTAGTCCAAACTCCTGCAATAAGTGTGGCCATTTTCAAACAGATGAGCCCCACCCAACCTGACCTTGAATGTTTCCAGGGATAGGACATTCATACACCTCTCTAGGTAATCTGTCCCAGTGTTTCACGGTTTCTCTTCCTTATACCTAGTCCAAATCTAGCCTCTCTTAGTTTAAAACCATTACCCCCTGCCCTGTCTTAACAGGCCCTACAAAAAGTTTGTCCCCTTCTTTCATAGAAGGGCCTTTACTAAAAGGCAGCAATAATGTCTCCTTGGAGCCTTCTCTTCTCCAGGCTGAACATCTCCAACTCAGCCTGTCTTCATAAGAGAGATGCTCCAGTCCTCTGACTCATTTTGTTGCCCTTCTCTGGACCCACTCCAACAGATCCACATTTTTTCTGTGCTGATAGAAATTTATGAAGTTGGTAAAAAAGCTCATGGCTTTATATTTATGTCCTCTACCCAAAAATTCCAAATACCCAGGAGATTCCAATCTCATAGGACTCAAACCGTTTGTGAGGCAAGGGACTATCACTGATGGCTTTTCCCTAAGACAGAAAGAACTTTTGTGTCTTGGGCAGAGTCACTCAGCACACTGGGGAACACAGAAGGAAAAACACATCTTCTGTTTCCTATCCTTTGCTATAAATAAGAGTTTAGTGTTTGCCTCACCTAGATGAAATAATGAAATCTTTAAAATGGGCATTCATGTCCTTCAGCCATTTTCTTTTTACTCATGGAAATATCACAGCAACACAAAACAGGATTGCTTACCTCTTCCAGCCTCCATCTGTTGAAAAGCTTGTTGTACTTTCCTGGGCGGCCTGCAAATCTGGAAAATAAGATTTCTGTTTCTCAGTGGACATTCCAGGAACAGCCCTGTATCAGCAGTTGTTTCAGAACACCCACCGAATAAATTCAGGAAATATCAGCAGAATAAATCACACAGGCTTAAATCTGGTATCCATAGGATATGGAAGTTTCAGAATGCAAAGACCACCATTCTGCAAGTGATTCTAAACTTTTATGATGTCCTGATCAAAAATCCTAGCTTCAGAGATTTTATACGTTAGATATTCAAACTCCTACTTCTAAGAAGATGAGCAAGCCCTCACAATAATAGGAATTAACTGCAGCAAAGGGATCTGCTTGCCCATGTGAAGTGTACACTTGATTTGTATAACAAATTGAATCACAATGCTTGATGACCTCAGTGAAAGTTGTAAAGGAGACAAAGAAACCCATGCCTGGTCCTATTTGATACAGGAGAGAGCAAGACACGAAGAAATTTTGATACTGGATGGCGAATACACCACCAAATGTAACGAACAGATTATCACCAACAGTCTTTCCTAGTGTTTTTTGTTTCTTTGCTTGTTTGTTTTCGTTAGTATTTTCCAAACAATCTTGAACTGAAATTATACTATAAAATTTTATAGAAGATGCTCTGAAATATTCTGTAGATTCTGCAGGAATGGTAAGTGTGACCATAACAAAGCTGAACTGAAGATGAAGCAAGGTTAGATCTGTACTGTATCTCATGGTCTAAACTAAAAATTGGAGCCAGAATTTCTGCTTCCTACTCTTGCATAAGATCTGCCAGACAATATTTACTATTTACAGAAAGGCATTCTTGGAAATGTAACTCAAGTGGAATAAACAAGACAAAAATAATAAAGCCTATTAGCACAGGGATAAATACAGACCCATATTAAGGAAGTGGCTACATTTCCAAAAGTTCTGAATTCTAATTTAGTAGGAAAGGCATGTACAGCCCCATAAAAAAGTAGAATTTTTGCTCTCTAGTTTCATGGGTAAACATTTCAAGGGTCCTACACCCCTATACAGCTAAAAGTATTTAGTGTTTTAATTATGTCCAGAAACTAACTCATACCTAAACCTTACAGTTCCAGCTGTCACTGTATTTTCTTCAAAACTACAAAAACTAGTGAAGATTTTGAGTTCTGTGCAAGTTTTCCTTTAAGTGCAATTGTCAAAGATAATTTACCTGCCAAGAAAAAAGGCGATGTAGAAGATGGAGCTGTTCAAGTTGACAAACTGGAAGAGGAACATTTTCAAGGCAAAGCTGTTTTCCCACTCAGATTCTGTCCTAGGGTGCTCTTCAGAAAGACACAATATACATTATATCAACAAAAATGAAATCGAGTTATGCATAGGTTTCCTCACAAATCAATCAATACTAACAAAATAAGTGATGGTTTTAAGTCATGGTGCCCCATCAGGTCACAACTGATTTTTTTCATTGCCCCAGCTCAGACTACATTGTTTCTATGTGGAGACAAAAGATAGAAGCCCCTTGGTTCAGATTAGATCATAATACTATGGGAAGATGTTTATTTCACTTTCACGAAAAAATTCGGAAACCAGAGTGAATTTTTTTATTTTACAATTAAAGATATCTTGATTCAAAGAAAAAAACTCCACACAAAAGAAACCCACAAAAACCAACCAACCAACCAACAACAATAACAACAAAAACCCAAAACCAAAAAACAAAACCCAACCCAACCAACAAAACAAACCAACCCAACACCCCCAAAAAACCTGAAAGCACTTGGAATCAGTAGAGCAATAGATGGGGATTGCCAAGGAAAGCAGAGGTGAAAGAGTCGACTAAAAGCCAGTTGATTTCTTATCCAAGCTTCTCCCCTTCTAAGTACTTCTGTAAGACCATTACTTCATCTTCAAGACTTTCCTATCACAATGCTTGTGGAGTGCCAAACAGTTTATAATTCAATGAGGAAAGAACAGAGGTTCTTTCTTGGCTTCTTTTGGAAAGAAATGCAGGAATGTGTAGTAGGTCTACAAGTGTTCTGTGTGGGTCTGCACTGCCTTGGGATATTTTTCCTTAAGGTTTGTAGAACATTATTTATGTCTGAATTAGAACTTGGTGATAATGTTTACAAATTAATTTTTACAAAATCCATCTTTGATGGACATATCAAACTTGGAATATAAATATAGTACATTGGTAAAAGTTCTAAAGCACATGAGTTGTAAAGGGTATGAGTTGTAAGCCTAAACTGCCTGGATTTGTTAGTTAAAATTCATACTACTTAATTACTCTGGTCTAATGATGACTAAACTTGGATAGAAATATACAGGGTACTAGCTTTACATATGGACAGTTGTTCCCAGAAGATGAAGTGTCCTTTTCTGATATAAAACACCTCAGGAAGAAGAATGAGCTACCCAGCTCGAACACCTACTGCTCCATCATGTTTAATTAAAAAAACCCTTTTTGAAAAAGATTCTTTCATGTATTTTGGGGAAAAACTGCTTATACACTTAAACAATTATTTTCTTTCCCATTCTCTGGCCTGTAACAATATAATATATTTTAAAAGGAATAGAAATAAGTTTGATATGAAAAAAATACTTTAAAATATTTTAATAATTTGAGTAAGTTGACTATACATTCTGAATTTTTCTAGCCTGTTCCGCTGCCTGCTACGTGAAGCACTATAAAGGCTTGAGCACCTCATTTAATACTTTAACCAAAAGAGGGAGCTGTGGAATTTAAGCAGCCAGCTGGCATTTAACCAAGAAAAGATCTTTTGCAGATTTTAACATGGGCTAAAAGCGAGCATGTAAAATGAAACACTAAACAGTAACACATTTACACAGCCAGAGATCTTAAATTCTGTCTTTGTTTTCTTGTTTTCTATAAGCTAGAAAGCTTTATCTCTGTGACTGAATCATGACTAGAGGCTTCAGTATAAAATTTTAATGTTACAGAATTAGAGCTACTTTAAAATTCATGACTTAACATTTTTATCACGGATTACTTAATTTTATCTTAAACCATTTTTTCCATATGAAATAACAAATTAAAAATTAGTAAAAAACAAACAAGTGTTTTGGGAAAATGGAAAAAACCCTCTAGCATGCTAAGAAAGAATATGTTTCAACTTTTGCTCCAAAATAAGATTACTGGTTTTCAATGTATACTATGAAACATTGAAAGTAAAAGAATAAATTCCTCAGTTTTATATTACTTCCTCAGTGAAACAGTAATTTATTTTCTTTCTGTGATATTTCTCACTTGCTTAGGGAAATGCCAGAAATGTACTTCATAGAAGAAGTTTTCATAACACTTCTTCACGGAGCTATAAAGGTACAAGCAACAGGCAGCAAGAAACACACCAGTAGTAAAGACTTACATACCTAAGTCTGTCAGGAGATAGGCAACCTTTTCATACACCTAAAAGAGAAACGAGATGGTGTAAGTATGGCACATCCTGGCTGCTGTGATGACAAATCCAGAATGAAAACAAGCATCAAAAGCATGGTATTCTCTTGCTCTGCAGCATCAAGGTATCTGGACAGATAAGGAAGGGAGAGTGATGCTGTAGCTATGTGATGTGTATAGTTTCCTATAAAAACTTCACTGAACTCCTCCAACCCCATTCTCTTTATTCATGTAAATGCATATAAGCATGTATAAATGCACATTAAATATACGATAAAGATAAACCAAAAGCAAATAGACCAAGAGAAATATTCAGACATCAACCGTTTTCTAAACAGTTAGATGTTTATCCTCTAATTTCAAGAGCAGATTTAGGTACTCTAAAGGTAGGCAAAGGCCTTGACGCAGTACAATTTTCCTTCGCATGAATATGCAAACTGGTTGAGGATATCAGCCTTCTACTGAAAGCCTCCTTATCTCTCTATATAATGACTATCTCCAGCCTTTATTTTAAATGACACTTAGCCCCAGGCAGTTGCCAACTCTGAAATATATTTCCTTGAGTATACTATAAATAGCAAGTTATTTTTGACAGCTTCACTTGTTCACTTGAATGTACTTTTAGAAGTGATCATACACAATAACAGAAATCAGTAATAATAACAGAAATAAATGGAAGAATTATTTCTTATTGCAGTGAGTGCACAATCTCCTTAAAAGAATTAAAAGCCAGCATTTGCTGGGTTATTATTCCTTTTTATCTGTTTGTGCTTACATGGGAACAGAAAAATGATAAATAATATTGCACCTAAAAGAATAGTTTCTATCCATGTAGTGCTCCAACAGCAGATTATTAAACCCATGCTGTTACACAACAGAAAAAACTCACACCAAAATCATGTATCACAGTGATTCTAGGACTGTGCAACACTGATATCACAGCTGTATTTTAAATAAGGGAAGAATCCAAAGTCATTAATTAAAAATAACCTAGAAAGCAAATTCTCAGCCAAGAAAATAATGTAGTTCCATTTAGAGATCTATTGCAAAAGATGATATTAAAAAAATTGCGAATATAAAAAGCAGCAATCTTTTTATGCTTATGTCATCCTGTAAGTTGGTGACACAAGCAAAGATGTGCAGTGACAAATTAAGAAGGAATTAGAGAAAAACATTGACAAATATCGTATCAGAGTTGAAAAATCCACTGAAATTGTAGCTTCAGACACTGCTACATGAATAAGCATGAACATGTGTATATATCTAAAATCTGGTTAACTCAGTAAGCTTGTAAAAATTACTTTTAAATTAATCGCTCCTTTAAAAGAATAGAAGACTTACAACATTGAGTGACATGATGATCATAAAATTGATACAGACTCCAGTGCCAGACGTTGCAAACTGCCAATACTTCTTGATGAAATACCACTTGAAAGAAGCAAACTGCTCCATGGCTACCAGTCGATACACCACAACTGCAAACACTGCAGTAAGGACCAGTGAAATCTGCAGGTATGTATTTATGAGCAGAGGTAGAAGAACAAAAGAAATCACATCTGAAATAATATCCACTGAAATACTAAAACATTTGTTTTAAAGATTGCTATTTGTTTTGGAGAGCAGAATTTGAGAGAACAATAAATCTAGATGAGTTAAAACACGTCTTTAATGTACTTTTACAATATAACTACATTCCATCTTGTGAAAGAGATCCCTGAACAAGCAGTAAGACTGAGACAATCAGTTTTGCCTATATTATGTAAATCCACTAATCTTAATGAATGCACTCATGACGAGTTACTATTTACATCAGAATAAGATGAATTACAGTACAATAATTCTAATATTATTAAACATCACCATGAAGAATATTCCTGAGACGGACACCATGAGTCGACTGAGCTTATCAGGGAAAGGCTGAAAAGGTTCAGGTTTTCCTGTGATGGGATTTACTCTTTCCACTTGGGAATATTTAGCTTCAAACTGGGGACGCAGCTCTTCCTGGAATGACAGGGTAGATTCCATTTGTTGTATTACTTATTTCTCTCAAGAATCAGACATACATGTGCTGTACAGTAGAAAATTATACTGATATGAATGATTTTTTATAATGCTTCAACTCAAATACCTAAATAATTTGCTCTTTTGAAAATCGTTGGAAGCAGTGCCAGAGACCAGCAAAGAACAGAAACCACAGGATCCTTCCCCACTATGTGAGGGTGTTAAAAAGAATCATGGGTAATACTGCTGACTTAGACACTAGATTGTCTGCAAAATTTGATAAGAAAACTATAAATTAGGGCCAGTTATAGTGGTATTTTTTGTGTAATGAATTTATTAAAAGCTACCAGCTTCTATCTACGCATCTATGGAAAGCTGTAAAACAAGTAAAGTCTATTGACTTAGAATGCGATTAAATCACCAATACAGTTAAATTACAGCTATGTTGCCAATTGATTTATGGAACAATAAAATTTTATTATTGCTGATGCTGATAGCAGAATATTCAAGGATAAGCTATCCCTCTCAGAAGGATACAAAATCTAGTTTCTGTCCTGTTGCTTATCTTGGTCCTATTTTTATGCAGGATAAGGAATTTCCAGACCAAGAAACCATGAAACTGAAAGGCATCTGTGCTGACATCAGTAGTAGCTCCTGTCCTCTGTACAGGAAGTATTTCCACTCAGTTTTTTCAAGGACACTTTTAATAAATGTAGAATTATATTTGGAATTATAATGTTAGTTTCAAAAGGCAAATTATCCTTGTACAGTCTCAAATATACGTTTTAATTCTGCAGCTAGTGTTAGAAATACTATTATGATCTGAGTGACAAACTCAGATGACTGACATACAATATGAGTTGATAATGAGACTGCAATCAGGCTGATAGCAAGCTTCACATATTTACTTCTGTTTCTTCTTACCTCTTCATCTTCCCAGTCTATGAGGTCCCAATCATAGGTTAATACAGCTCTCCGTCTTTTCCAAAACTCTAGAAAGACTGTTGCTGTGGAAAACAACTGCGCTTTAATTACAGGGTGAAGAAAAGGGCCATGCAGATGTTAAGAAAATCAGCAATGTACCACGTATCATTAGCCACTTTTTGGCAGTTTTTCCCATAGAATCTGAAAGTTCTAAGTAGCTTCAGGATAATCCCTGTTAAAATTAAACCACTGTTTTACAATGTTTATCTAAGAATCATTTTTTTGTTGTCTGTGGTATCTGTGCAGAGATAGGTACCTGTCAATATGAGACACTGCCATGCCTTTAAATTCACCATTTTACTTTTAATTTTATTCAAAACATAAAATCTTTCCTTGAAGAAACAAGGATATGCATACACAATGATATCTATTAATAAAGAGCTAAAGTATTATCTCATTCTATTCAGTTCAAATCAAGACAACTTCACTTCTTCCCAGCTATACCAGTTTTATACTGCAGCAGTTTTACTTCTAGAATAATTCTTTAGACAATTATTTCTAATATAGGTGTGAGACCATAATCAGATTCTCCATGTACGTAGGGGTTTTGGTAAGATAATTACAATTAATAAATAACTCCAAATTTCCAAAACACTGTAGGCTGCCACTGAGGATAAGACACCTTGTTTAGGGTGTGGTTCCTGACAAAACAAAGAATTGTCCAGTTGTCCCTTGGAAAACAATGAATTCAAATAGGAAGTGAGAAAATTTGCTTTCCTCTAGAAGGCCAACAGCTCAGAAGGAAGATTTCTAACTCAAACTGAACAGGATGGTCTCATATTCTTTATATTTCTGTACTATATTTAACATCTGTTTGGGTTTCTACACTTACTAGATACAGCTATCATAATTTGCTATATATATTATACCTACAGCTACACAAATATACATGATTTATCTATATAATATATTAAAGCACAACAACTAGAAGTTAGCAGAAGTTCACCACACCACTACCCATAAATAAGGGCTTGTTGAACGAAAGGAACTTGTCCCTGAGTATTATTAGGTAGTATGTTCTTTTATTCTTTGAAGCACAGATCTTGTATTCACTACAGACATAAGTTTCAGATGCTCTTAACAAGAACAGCACCCAGCTCTCCATTTAAGCAGCAGTGGAGTTTGTACTTGATTAATCCGAGGGTGAAACAACCTTTTCTCACTGACATTGGTAGTGATACCACAACCAGTAATAGGCTCTGGTACCATATGAGTAACAATAAAATTATGTCTTTTATGTTATGTATGTGCATGAATCATTTGACACTGCAATGATCAAGAAAATTATCTATCTAGATGAAGCAGGTGAGGCCAAATCTTTAACTATACTTGTCAACTAAAGTACCTTTCCCAGACTCACCTGAGGTCTTAAAAAAGCTGCAATATTCTCTTTCCCACAGCAGAATAGAATTCATGGTAATTTTGCAGTGCTACTGAGAAAAAAGCTAAAGGTATACAAAAAATCTTGCATGTTGGGAGAAAAGCAATTCACAAAACTTCTGCTGTGGTGTAAAGTTCTACTCTAAATAACAGTGAAAAAACATCAGAATTTTGAAATTCAAGTATATGTCCAATTCTACAGAAAGCCTGGATCCTTCTGAAAGGATCCTTCCTAAAGCCTGCCTTCATTTTACCGCTACCACCCATCTCCAATTGCTCTCCATGCAATCCAGCCCCTCCAGCTCTGATTGATAGGAGCTTCTTATTGAATCACCTCTTATCCTGATCTCCACTCTCTGAAAATGACAAGCCTTGCCTTTTATCAATTATTGCTCTGGAAAAACAAGACACACATGACTAATGCAACCATTTGAACATCAAGATGAGACCATTCATGTTCTACCATTGCTTTGACCTGGCAGAGGAACTCTGTTCTTCAAGGGTTCAGAAGAACTTAGTTTAGAGGCAAGCACATAAGCCTCTAGTTTCCCACAGAAAAAAATTATCCAGTGCCTCCCCTGCTTTTCCCTGAGCACGCTGCTGTTCAGAATTTTAAATCCCAAAATACATGTTGTACTTCCTTCTTTTTAGTCCAGAATTGTGGTAAAGACCCACTCATTTAGTGATTTATTCAATGCTCTGCAATATAGTCTGCAATTCTGCCCATTGCACACGTGCAAAAGTTTCTTGTTTAAGTTATCTTATGTTTATGGCCCTTACACTGCCAGTATTCACACTGATGAAGATCTAAAATCATAGAACTATAGAATCTTTTACCTTGGAAAAGACTCTTGGAACATCAGATCCAACTGTTAATCCAGCACTGCCAAATCCACCACCAAACCAAGTCTGTAAGTGCCACATCTACACATATTTTAAAGATCTCCAGGGCTGGTGACTCCACCACTTCCCCAGGCAGCCCATTCCAATGCCAGACACAATTCTGGTGAAGAAATTTTTCCTAATATCCAATCTAAACTTCCCTAGGCACAGCTTGAGGCCACTTCCTGTCATCCTGTCACTTGCTGCTCAGGAGAAAAGACTGACACCCACCTCACTACAACCTCCTGTCAGTAGTTATAGAGAGCAATAAGGTCCCCTCTGAGCCTTTCTGTCTCCAGGCTAAACACTTTCAGCTTCCTCAGCTGCCCTTCATCATACTGGGGCTCCAGACTCTTCCTCAGCTCCACTGTGCTTCTCTGGACACTCTCCAGCACCGCAGTGCCTCTCTTGTAGTGAGCAGCCCAAAACTGAACACACGATTTGAGATACAGCCTCACCAGTGCTGAGTACAGGGAGATAGTCATTGCCCTAGTCCTGCTGGCCACACTATTGCTGACACAAGCCAGGAATGCCACAGGCCTTCTTGGCCACTTCGGCAGACTGTTGGCTCATGTTCAGCCAGCTATCAACTGGCACCCCCAGGTCCTTTTCCACTGCGCAGTTTTCCAGACATTTTTCCCCAACACTGTACAGGATTGTTGTGTTCTCCAGAGCTGAAACTGCCACTTAAAAAATCTAGGCTACAGCTGAAGGATAGCTAAGTCTCCTCTTACACTCTTGGAGAACTCAGAACCATCTTGCCTCCACACAGCCACAGCTCCAAATCTGATCCCACCTGGTCTCACTGCTGGAGGTTTTGCCTTCCAGGAACAGTGGGCCAGCACTCAGTGCCAGCCTTCTGGAACCACACTGCAGGTGTACAACTCGGAGCCAAGAACTGAATCACAAACATCTTCCATTAGGTGTTAAGTCACTGAGGTAAAACACTTTTACTTTTTGTAAGAAATTAGTTAAACTGCTAACAAACAAAAGAGAGAGCAAGCACACCTTCCTAAGGCCAATGCTGAGGTCCAGGACAACACTTAGAGGGGTGTGACTTTCATACCACTTCAACAGATACACTTGAACAGAATTTCAGACTATATATTTAAGATCTTGATATTTTCAAATATTACATAGCTATTCAAACGACCTTTCTTTTTAAAAACTATCAGAAAGGCTTATCAGCACCATAAAGTGTGTATGCTGGTGTGAATACTGTTGACCCCAGTACATGATTTGTCATTTGGTTAATGCTGTGTAAAATTTAGATATAAATTAGTGGTGCTGGTGTCAATCAATTATGATTGTGTCAATCTAATAGACTGACCAATCATAGTCAATCTATTAGATGCATGTCCACCCAGACACAGCAATAAATGTGAATTGGAAGCTAGCTGACAGACACTGAAGAGAACCTTAGATTAAAAAGAAATAAACCAAAAATCAGAAAACCAAACGCACAGTATCCGTCTCTGTCCTCCCTCCTGTCACAGACCACCCAACCTCACGCCAATAAACAGTTTACTTCCCCCAAAAGGGATATTAAAACAGGTAGAACTTGATCCATCTCACAGAAAAACTTCCACTTGTCCGTGCAGTACTTTCAAGAAACACCACCAGCTGCTTCTATATAAATACCTCCTGTAGGTACCATATCCTCAACGCTTACCTCAAGGATAAGTTATGCAAAGATATTTGCACTCGATTCCTTAAAAATCTGAAGTGGAAACAGATGACAACATCATGGCATTCCACTCAAATAGTCACACAATACTGAAACATTTCTGAGTCTCTCTTCACCACATACCAGGCTAGAATAAATATACATAAAGGATTAAAGAATGAAAAAAAGTCATGGGTTGACTGAATGAGCAAATGAAGTTCTATATGATATGCCTGACTTCTGCATTCCTACTTCAATTTTTTTTAATATAAAATTGAAAAGGAGGAGTAAGAGCTGTAACATTCAGATCCCTAGCTGATTATAGTTTCAAAAGAAAAAAATAATGACATCTGATAAACTCGGAAAATTTGGATTTACATAATTTTTTTAAATCATTGCAACTGTGAATATATTTGGAGATAGGATCAGATCCAGTTCTAGCAGCCTGCTTTTTCAAATGGAACTTTTGTACTAGTGCTTTATTTTGTAGAAGACAGGCCTTTACCAGATCTCATCTCATGAAGTGTACTTGTTGCAGGAAACTGCAACAAGAAGAAGAACTCTTTTTTAAAATTAATAGTTGCATCATACACAGAGCAACAATTTCTATAGTTTACAGAAAGCAGTCACCCTTCTGAAACACTAGTTCAAAGATTTTGAAATGATTAAGCAATAAGCACTGTCGGCCCACTTTACTACAAGCACTGCAATTTCTGTGGACCATAAGGGCAGAGCAGGGTCAGGACAGCAGAGAATTGGTGGGGCCAGATCCCAGGCAGTGAAGGAAGGGCTGCCCCACCTTGCCCTGCCTCGCTAGCACGGCATGTTCCTGTCACACAGCCACCCGTGGTGTACCTGCACTCCCCTCTCCCCGCCACACTCACTGCCCTCTGGGCCACAGCAGTATTTCAACAGCTCCTTTCAAGTTTTGTAGAGCTTAAAGGTAAGTCCGAGGGGTTTTTTTGTGCTTATTAGTGGATCTGATTAATATGCTCTTTTATATTGTATTGGGGAATGCAATCAGTATTGTTGTAGTCAAATTCTACTTAGAGTGTACTACTGAAAAAGTAATTGAAAATAAAACCCATTTTGTGATTCAAATATTAAAGCAGAGAAGTAGCGACCATAAGCAACGACAATATTTGCCTCCAACTCATACTTTTCTTTAGTGGGTATTTATGCTCCTTATCAAGCAAGTACAGAATTTCAGAGTAAGTTCAGAGCCGTTTTAAATGCTGCTGAGGGGTGGTGGTGGTGGTGGAGAGAAGTATTCCGTGTATGACACTTTATAGCAAACTGCTGTTAGAAAGTACATTGTTATTGATTCTGTTTAGTTCTATCAAAAATGGACAAGAAACACACACTTCGGAAGTTAGGCCAGTGCACTTACACTTTTCAGGTTGCTAGATAGTAAACCAAGGGTAAAAATTATATTAATTACAGATTACAATTCATATTTATATTCCTCTTTGTAATTCACTAAAACCTTAAACCACTATTTTTACTCAGAACAAAAATCAAAATACATTTAGGCTTTAAAATGTAATGTCCATTACTCATCAAATTTAGAAGAATATCATTTTAGAAGAGTATCAATCTAAATTTTAGAGCAAACAGCCACATGACCAAACATCCAGTATGTTTGTAGGACCATCATTTGCAATTATTTCTTTGTGAATTCCACAAGTTAAAAAGCCTAGCTCTTACTTTATATGTTCCATCTATTTTTAATTCATTGATGTGAAGGTAAAAATGAGGCTTTTGTTAAATGTGAAAATTCTGCAGTATGAACACATTATCTCAGATCACAAAAGTGTCATTAATAATTTGTTAATCACATCACTCCATAAATTTAATTACTGCATAATTTACTCCATAAATTAAATTACTGTCTAAGCTAGGGAAATGGTGAAAGGTTCAATTGAATGATATGCAAAAGAATGTCCTTTGAATTTATAGTTCTAAAGACTGTATTATTTATCCATAAAATGAAGTTGAAGTTATTATTTTCTTGACAATTTGAAGGGTTTTGCAGACATTATGCCTATCACTGGCAGGTGCTGGGCTGTGGTCAGCAAATGTTGCAATTATTTTATCATGCCAAAATCTATTTTTACATACTCAGGTTCACATTGGAGAACCAATTTTTATGGGAAATCCCATCCTGGTGACCACAAAAAAGGGCCACTACATCTCTTCATAAAGCTATACACTGAAGGAGAAATTTCAATCTTCCCCTTTCCGGAACTGGATTTTTTTTCTACTCAGCTGACACAGGTCTCAGATGCAATGTGACTCTAGCAGCACAGAAAAAAATGCAGAGTGCAAAATCAAGAAACATGATGGTGACCACTGTATATAAAAATCTCTTTTCTCACGCCAGGAAAAAAAAAAAAGGTAGAGCTAATCTAGGTAACTGAACTGCAGCCTAACCCCATGTCAATGTCAGTTCCACCCACTTCAGGCTACACCTATTGCACTGATTTTCACTGAGCTGGTACTGAGGAATGTGAATACCAGTGAACCAAACAGCACAATCTGGTTTGGTTTTTTTCCATTAATAATCTGTTTATAGCTTCCTTAAACACTTACTCGACCAGTTAATGTAAGTTTGGAGTTCTTCTACAAATTAGGCTAACCAATAGCACTGCAAATTTACTGCAATAGCACTGCTTGCATGTTAAGCTCTAAATGCAGTGACCGTCCTTGAAAAACTTTAGTATTTTTCTAAATTGTATGAAGATTGATGTTGCACTAGAAAAACAAGAGTTAAATATTGCACATAAAAGGAAGCAGCTCAACACAGCCTGAGAACTGCAACAACTTTCAACAAGGAGGTTTGTTCCCGATGGTTCCCCAAATAGATTACACAAGAAAAATCACAAAAAATGACTGCTTTGTAACACTGCTCTAGGAATTAAAATTACAGTCAATGTGAACGGAGCACAACTTCCCTGTGTAGTTTAGTTACAGTGAAGGGATAATAAGCAATTTGACCAAACACACTTTGTTCACTAATATGACTATTAATACAATCATGTAAAGAACACATCACTGAATTGAAACAATAATACAATTAAAATGAAAGCATGTGTTTTGAAAACTTTGCGGTTGTTTCCTCAAGGTTTTGGGGTTTTCTTTTGCAGTTATTTCTATTAATGAATCAAAATCTAATATTCAGACAGTACAGCATTTAATAGTCCTCTGGAGGGCTATTGGTCACACTGCAAACACAATTGAAGCTGATAATTTAACTCCAACATGGTTTTCTTTGGCTTGCTTGTTTGGGATCAAAGTGGTTATCCTGAGTTCAACTGACAAGCAGAAGTTCTCTTTTTTCTTTTTGTTAAGAAAGTTACAAATTTTTTCCAAGCACAGGTCCTTCACCATAGAACTGATCTTGGGAAATAAGCAGTGTGGAGAAATGGAGTATACATCAAAAAACAGATTAAATGACATTGTATAAGCACACATGTGTTTCAAGTATTGGTGCCACCTTCAAAGTACAAAATAAATAAGAATAAAGCCGAAATGAGATACCTTGATGTGATATTTAATTATCCTTTGATAGAGCATTACCCATAGCTGACTTCTACCGTCACTGTATGTACCCTTCACATTGCTTTTGATAGTGTTACATACAAAGAAGCTAAGCTGGGGAAAATACACAACTCATTTTAAAAAATCCAAACAAATTAATAAAACCAGCCCTTATTCTCCCCTGTGACCCCACCCAAAAAAACCACCTCAAAACAAAAAACAAACCCTCAAATAAAACACCCAAAGGAGAAAGCATAAGAAAGTAGGAGAAGCTTGAAGACAAAAGAAATAGTTACATTTTCCAGGTATAAATCTCCTTACTTCAGGTGGTAAAGTACCCACATACATGCACACCCAATTAATTAATGATGCTGAACAATAACTTATCATACAATTTACTGTGCTATCACATGAGAACTCATATGTGAGAGTTAAAAACTGGATGATCTCAATCTGTTTCATACATATTAAAAACACCCCTCACCAAAACCCCACAGTTAAACTGAACAGCACACCTACTGCAATCATGCGACTTAAAGATGAGTTTTTCTCATTCTTCTCAATCTAACATATGAAAAAATAATGCCTAATATACAGTTTCCAGTTTCCTATAGCAAAAGAAGTTTGCATACAAATTTAGCCTCATTCATAACCTCTGGACTGGTTTAGTTTTCAATTTGCTCCTGGCAGCATTCATATAAATGAGCACTCACCGCTCAAGGTGACAAAACATTCTCCATCACCTTTCCAGGTTAATTGTAACAATTCTAATTCTTCACAAAACAGCATAACTGTTTAGCATGCTCTTGGAATTGCTGTCTGCCCAGAAAACATTGCCTTGAAAATACCATCCATATATGTTTCATTACCTCACTCTATAGCAAAGTAATTTTGATTTATTCCCTTCTGAGGTATGAGACCTGTTTATAGAACCATGGAATTTTCTTACACAAATAAGCTTTTGTTCCAGAAACATGGAATGGGTAAGGCTGGAAGGGTATGGATCATCTGGTCCAATCTCCCTGCTGAGTCACCCAAGAGCACAGGGCACAGGATTGCATCCAGACAACTCTTGAACATCTCCAGTGAGGGAGACTCCACAACCTCTCCAGGCAACCTATTCCAGTGCAAGCAGGAGAGAAGTCCTTCCTCACATTCTGGTGAAAATTCCTGTGCATCAGTTTCTGCTCATTGCCTCTTGTCCTAATGTTTGGCACTGAGCAGATACTAGCTCCACCCTCTTAACACCCTCCCTTCAGATACCTAAATATATGGATGAGATCCCCTCTCAGTCATCTCTCCTCAAGGATGAATAGGCCCAGCTCCCTCAGCCTTTCCTGTTACGAGAGATTCTCCAGTCCTCTAATCGTCTTCGCAGAACGCCACTGGAACAGCTCCAGGAGCTCCTTGTCTTTCTTGTGCTGAAGAGCCCAGAGCTGGACACAGCACTCCAGATGTTCCTCACCAGGGCTGAGCAGAGGGGCAGGATCAGCTCCCTGACCTGCTGGCAATGCTCTTCCTAACGCACCCCAGGATACCATTGCCCTCCTTGGCCACAGGGCACACTCATGGACAATTTGTCATCCACCAGGAACCCCAGGCCCTTTTCCACAGAGCTGCTTTCCAGCAGGTCAGCCCCCAGCCTGTGCTGGTGCATGGGGTTATTCCTCCCCAGGTGCAGGACCCTGCATTTCCCTTTGTTGAATTTGAGACAGTTCTTCTCTGCCCATCTCCCCAGCCTGTCAAGGTCCCTCTGAAGGGATGCACAGCACTCTGGGGTATGGGCCACTCCTCCCAGCTTTGTGTCACCAGTGAACTCCCTAAGGAGGCACCTGTCCCCTTGTCCAGCTCACTGATGAGTAAGTTAAACAATACTGGGACCAGTACTGAACCTTGGAGGACACCACCAGTGACAGGCCTCCAACCAGACCCTGTGGCACTGATTACAATTCTCTGGGATTGAAATGAGGCTGACTGGCCAGAAGTTTCCTGGATCTTCCTTCTTTCCCTTTTTTGAAGATTAGGATGCCATTTGCTTTCTTCCAGTCTTTAGTCACCTCTCCTGATCACCAAGACCTTTCAAAGATGTTTGTGAACAGCCTAGCTATGGTGTCTGCTAACTCTCACAGCACTTGTGGATCCATCCCATCAGGGCCCCTGTACTTGGGGATGCCAAATTTGTCTAAGTGTCCTCTAACCCAATTGTCCTTGAACAAGGAAAAGTCTTCTTTCTGACCTTCTTTCACCCTGGGTACCTGGAACAGATTCCTGAGGGCTGGTCATGCCAGTGAACACTGATGCAAAGAAGGTGCTCAGTAACTCTGCCTCTTCTGTGTCCTCAGCTGCAAGGGCCTCGTCCATTTACTAATGGGCCATGTGATCCTTTCCTTTTGTTATGGATGCATTTGAATAAGCCTTTCTTGCTGTCCATGACATCCTTGCAGATTTAATTCCAGATGGGCCTTGGACTTCCTTTTTTCATTTCTACTTACTCTGATAACCTCTTCATATGCATTCCAAGTGACCTGACCCTGCTTCCATCTCCTGTGCATTTCCTGCTTATGCTTGACAGGACTTCTTTATCCATTCACACAGGTCTCTTGCCTGCTTTCCCTGATTCCTTTCTCATTGGGATGCATCATTCTTGAGCCTGAAGAATGTGACCCTTGAATATCACCTAGCTTTCTTGGATCCCTCTTCCCTGCCAGGGCCTATTCCCATGGGATTTTTTCAAGAGATCCCTAAAGAGGCTAAAGTTAGCTTGCCTGAAGATCATGGCTGTAATTTTACTTGCTGCCTTGCCTCCTCTTTGTCCAATACTGAACTTCACAATCTCATGATTCCCACACCCAAGGCTGCCCCAACCCTCACATCTCCAACAAGGTTTGCTGTTTGTTAGCATGAGGTCAAGCAACACGCCATGCCTTGGGGAATCCTCTACTACCTGTTTCAGAAAGCTGTCATCAGTGCTTTCCAGGAACCTCCTGGACCGTTTGTGCTTTGCTGTGTTGCTTCTCCAGCAGATGTCAAGGTAGTTAAAGTCCCTCACAAGAACCAGTGCTGTGACTTTGAGGCTGCTTCAAGTTGCCTGTAGAAGACTTCATCCATTTCCTCCTCCAAGTCTTGCCTCACACACAGCGCAACTCCAACACCCTGCCCTTCCTGGTCTGTCTCTCCTAAACAGTGTGTAGCCCTCCATGACAACATTCCAGATCAATTTTGTTGATCAACATTATTTTAGGTGATTCTTACATAATTAACACTCAGGGACATAAAATTTTCAGCATCAACACGCAGTACATCAGTGAGATTTCTACTGTATAACACTAACTTCTTTTACCAACTTATTTGGGTCTTAACTGAATAACTTGGTTTGGTAAAATAAAATCATAAACAAAAGTGAATTTCTTGCAGGTTCTGTATAAAACAAACTTTGAACCCAACACCATGCAACCCTCCTGTGGAATAACTCTAATTTTTCTGCTTGTAAAACTGCAATGGAACAGAAGCAACACTGAGGCTGGAGAAGTAAAAGAAGCAAGTAAAGGAAATAGCTCAGTTACAGAAAACCATCAGTCTGCAGAGCAACTAACGTCACAGAGATTTGTTCTGAATATGACTACTGCTGTAAGTCCTTCTACCATCAGCCACGCTACACCAGCAGTTGCCAATGTCAATGAGAATGTAACAAAAAGAACAGAAATGATCACTGAGGCTAAAAGCACATCCCTGAGTTCCTCTGATGGCACCACTTTCTCTCCAACTGTGTCAAAAAATGGAACAAATAACTCAGCCACTAACTTCCACAGAAGCCTAATGTCTTTAGCAACATTTAGAACAACAAATGACTTTTCTGAAGTGACCAAAAGTGCTGCAGCTACATCTACTTCCACAGAGACACCAAGTCATTCCACAGTCACCTACACCACTCCTGGGGCTTCAGTGCTTCCCAGTGATAACCCTTCAATCAACCCCACCATGCTGTTCCCCATCAGTGTTCCTCTGACATCACCCAAGGTGAAGCAGGACAGTCCTACCACAAATGTCAACCCCATTCAGCAGACAACAAAGCTGAATCATAATTCCAGCAACTCTTCTATTGCATCACCTAATCCAAAAGATGCCAGTGAAGGTAAGGATCTAACTAAGGTCCAACTGGTTTAATAAAATTATAATGCTGAAATAAAACCTTTTTTTAAATTGAACGGGAGGCTTTATGAGATGTGTGAACTTGTAAGTGACCAGTACAGACTAAAATTAAAGCTCAACCAAAATAAAACATGTATTTTTCAAATTATTTATTCCTTAATTCATTATTTAACACTTCTCAGAGTGGGAGAACCTAGTGACAGGTATTGCCCATTTACACTGAAGTGGACCTTCAAAGTAGATGTGCAGAAATTACATTTAAAACATATAGCACATCAACTTATTAAAGTTCAGAAACTTTTGTGACCAAAGATGACTTCTTACAAACACTTCCAAAGGAACTACTCCTTGTGCATTTAATTACCAAGTTAAGTATGCGTGGGAAAACAATGGAACATAAAACTGTCATGGCACTTTTCTATCCTGCTATTCTGAATCAGGTCTTCAGGAATAGAAAAGGGAAGATTAGAAGGCACAGTAATTTTTGCTATTAATTAGCTTTCAAGCTTTTAACACAGGATTGAAAGTACAGTTTGTACTAAGAACTGAAGAAGCATCAGACTTTCATGTTTCCCACCATAGTTAATACACAGCTAATAATTACAATGTACCTGATTTTTAGATAACATTGATTGAAAAGGAAGGAGGGTTGGAGAGAAAGTTCAGTTCCAAGAAAAACTGAGTACCTAGAAAAAAAGTTTTATGAAATTTGAGGAAAATCTTGAAGGAATGCATTTATTCTACTAACTGAACAAGTGCAAGAAGCCTTAATGAATTTTTAACCTTGCACACACAAAAATTGAAATTCAGAGGCTACAATTTTAACTGCTGGCTTAAATCCTTATAAATATTCAAAGAATGATTACTGACTATTTATTTAATTTAAAAACAGTGATTGATTCAGTAATTAAACCTGAAACCTTTTTATTTGACTAAAAACTCATTTAGCTGCCTTTTTATTTTTCCTAAACCCTGTTATTCCCCCCGACCTCAAGGATGGATATGTCTGTTTCCTTTTGCAAAGGCAGAAAGTTTCTGCAGAGACTTGTTTAGTTGTAGTTTGCAAAGTATTTCAGATCCTTGGTGAAGAGTCTCACTCACTGGTTTTATAGATTTATTATTCCCATTCAACTGTATCCTCTTTGTTTCTTTCTCTCCCAGACAAAACCAACAAAGAAGGGGTAATAGTTGGTGGCATTGTAGGAGCCATTTTGGGATCTGCATTAATTGGCCTGCTTGGATATTTTTTATGTGCTAAGAAGAGGTCTGGGTCATTTTCCCACAGACGGCTTTATGATACAAGGAGTGACCCAGGTAAGGAACATTACAAAGTGCTTTGCATAAGAACATTTCTGATTTCTGTGCAGGGCTGCTTAGATGGTCTGGTCTTACTGAATTATTAGGATATCATTGACTCCAGTCAAATTAGTTTGCAACTGACATTAATTTATTATTTTTAAAATTTGGCTTAACCAATATGCCTCTTAACTCTATATCTCTTCCTTATAAGTTTTTTTTTTAACCTCTGAAATACCAGGAAAATCATATATAGTATCAGTGAACCTGTTCAAAGAATTGTGGGCAATTTAAAAATACAGCTCAAAAGCTCTCCCAAACATTGATTAACTGAAAAAAAGGCTAGACTCTTTAGTCATCCAATGTCAAATACAGAATTAAGGGTGAAGCTACATCTGTTTTCAGAAGTAAAAACATTTTTAAGAAATTTAAAAATATGATCGCTTTTGTCTTCTCCATGAGTATGTAAAAACTTGTGTTAAAGTATAATCAGACTCCACACATCTCTATCATGTTCCTGGACCTTATTTTCAAATGTTTAAAAAAATACTGAGAGGCCAAACACACCCTTTTTTCTTATATGAAATAAAATCAAAATAAATTCTGGCAACATGCCCTTTCCATCTTAAATGTAAGATCTGAAAGCTGCCAGAATGTCAGATTAGGAGGAAGCTTTGAAAGTTGACCACCCATGTGGGTGCTGAATGGGTGCTGCTGGGAGGACAGGAGTTACCTTCAGAAGATCATGAATCGGGGCCCTCATCTTTTGCGCTTTTTCTCGTATATCAGAAAGAGGTTAACTGGACTGAAACATGAGGGACTGCTGAATTAAACCATGAAGTACTCAGAGTACAGGGATACAAATCTTTCAAGTAATATATTAAAAAACCATTATGTTATTCCTTCAGTTCTTCACTTGGACAACTCTCTTGAACCATATGATACGAGTTTTGGAGGTGCCTCAGATGACAAAACCAGCACAGCAGACAAGACAGAGGAAGACAACGCAGGGTGCTCATCTGATGGCATTCCCATGGCTGACATCACACCATCCCACCCTTCATTGTAACGCTTGCTTACGATTATATTCTGGCCTGTTATCGACACCCTTTCATCTTCTACAAAACAACCTGGCAGCTGTTACCTCACAGCCATTACTGCGCAAGCAATGTCTTGAAAAGCAAAGAAAAATCACAAGATACACCAATATATAGGCAGGGTTGAGTAGCAGAGCATCTCAAAGTAGAGTTCTCCTCTACTTTGTAATTAAATTATCAACCTATGGTTTTCCTGGAAGGATACTATACTTGATTTCTTAGAAATACTATAGAGAAATAGCACCCAGGCAAGATTCTGCTTTGGGTAACATTAGTCAACAATGTAACAGAGAAAAATTTGACTAGGATTGCAATGATATTTTAGTATCAATACAAAAAAATCCTCAACTTAACTACTTTGAAATGAAACCATGCAATCCAAATATGATTTCTACCTGATAAATTACTCAAGTCATTATTTCCCCAAATTTACATTTGGATCTTCTTCAGTGAATACAACAAAATTGATTAGATTTACTTGGATTATTTAATTTGGATTACTTGAAGTTTGCTGGGGACAATGGAATTACTGAGTAATATGGACTACATCTAATCTTGGACTAGATGACACAGAATTATAATCACTATCAATGGGAAAAAAGATGACAAGCTTCTATCCCTCTGTCAAACTGATCTGTTACTTGAGTCGCAGGCTACATCTGTAAAAATTATTTAAAATGTATCAGTACAGATTAGATAGAAAAAATACTTAACATGAGAGGAAAATAATTATCTCTGATATGTATATAGGTATCCTAAAAATCATGGTCCAGCTCTGTCCAGCTAAGAGTAAAATTATGGCAGTATAATGCAAATGATTGCATAGTTCATCTGTTTGCAGTTACCAGACATCTCTAAATAAAAACAAGAATATGAAAATGAAACAGTTCTAAAGGCATAAAATAAAGAAAATAAAGTGCAGAGAAAACTACACATGGGGATATGCCTGTGTTATGCTCTGCTAAAATGCTTTAATTAGTGTGGAGACTGTGGATCACTTGATGGAATGGAGTTATCTCACTAACTGCCTGTGAATGTTGCAATAAGGTTTTATTTGATATGTGAGTAAATAACGTGCACATACACCCCAGAAAGAAACTATGTCAGTCACACTGAATATGGATAAAACAGGTATTTATTTAAAATATTGAAGATCTGAGTCCATATATGCAGTTTTGCCATTCTTTTCGAGTTCAGTCATAAAAACAGCACATGTCCCATCAAAACCAGAACCTGATTTCTAACATTGTATCCAGGATGTTTGGTAGCAGACTGAAAATCTTACACAGCTTCACATCTATTATGTGAGAATATCACTCTGATGCTTGAAATGAACAAAAATGTAATGGTCAGCTTTCACCTTCCTCAGCCCATATAATGCCATCTTCCCTGTCGTGAAGCAGTGTCATATAAGCAAATTCCTCTTTACACTTCAACCTTGGCCTCAGCTGAAAATGGAAAGAGCTCTCTTGAAGGAGAACTTGAAGGTAGAGATGAAGCGATGCTAAGAAGCTACCTGTGTCATCTGCACTGGTAACCATATAATTAAATGCACTGTATTTTAGGAATTCTTGAAAGTAGTAATTAATAATTGCAAGGCTGTAATAGCAAGATTAGGCCTACATGAAGAAATATCACTGAGGCAAGTAATTGAAGTATGCCCTTTAGTTATATCATGTTAATTTTTAACAACCCAATCATAATTTTCATATGTATGGGGACGTGCTTCTGTTATCTATGTAACTATTTGATGTTTTGCTGTTGTTTGTATATTGTTACTTGCTTTCACATGCCAGCCTCCAAAATTTGTGACATTTGTTCTTCCTTCACATCAAGTTAGAATCAGTAATACTTATTTATACACATTACATAAATAAATCTGTTGTGTGCCATTTTATTCAAAACTGTAAAACTCTGGCTTGAATTCAGACAGCTGTAAGTGTGTGAACTGGTGTAATTTTCTCAGGGTTTACACTGACAAACATGCACATTGGTAGAATTAATTATCTCTTGTTTTATTCTTCTTCCCTATTTCCCAGCAGCAAAATCCTAATAGCTTCAGTGAAAGCTAATTCTACCAAGCTTAATGCTGGAACCATTAAATCTGTCTTTTATGGTACTATTACAGTGACCTTCTACAAGAGGCAAGACTGTTCTTGGTAACTCCTGTTCAACAGTGGCCTCTGTGGATATCCCCCTGCTTGACTTTGAGCCCCACAACATGACGTGTGCAATGTCAGTGTGAACATAATGAGAGATTCAGATTAAGAACTTGAATGCAAATATCTTAACTGCAGTAAGCACTCAGCATCAAATCTTTTCTATACTTTCCTCTACTTAGCTCCCATAACACCATTCTCATTTATTGTATAAGAATCCTCTGCAAGATGTTATTTTATACTGGCTCAAGTTCAGTAAATTAACCAACGTGTTTGCCTCTAATAGGACTTTGGCCTGAATAATAGAAAATTCAGACTTAAGAGATATTTAAGACCCTAAAGACAGTCATTACATTAGCCATAAAAGGCTTTAACCACTACTGGCATAGAAATTGAAGTTAATTCAAATAAAAAAAAATTAGTTTGTGTGGCAAAATCATAATCCTTCTTCAACTTTTAGCAAGAACTATAATCCCCCTTGATCATGTAATCATACAGAAAGGTCAGGTGAACTAAAAATTAAAAAAACCAAATGAGTAAAAGTGTACTTACCCCAAATTGCCATGAAAATTGCAAAGAAGACAGTCCCTCCGTTATCAAACAAATGTGTAACCTAAATAAAAAAAATAAATACATCAGGGAAAAACAATACTGCCACCTCATCTTTTGCCTCAAATAATCCCAGAGTACATAACTGGTGGCAGAAGCTAAAAGCTAAGCATTCTAATAAGCAGTCCTACCAGCATGTTTCTTCTACCAAGGTTTGTCAAACTCCGTCTTTCAGTACAATTTGAAATCTGCTGTTCCAGACTATCACTTCATGCATCACCAGTGACTGTGTTTCACAGACACTGAACTGTTCTGTCCATGCCCAGACAGGCTAAAATTTCATCCAGAATTCTTGTCATACGCTAGGTCAAACATAATCTCAACCATTTATATTTTAAGGTTTTTATGAGCTCCAAAAAACTCTTCACTTTTCTCCCTCTACATACTTAAGGTCTCTTTTGATTCCATTTTGTTCTTCTCCCTAGCTATTTTGCAATTTCTCTGCAGGCAAAAATAGCATGTATTCCTTTTTATCCAGACACCTCAGCCTCTTAAATTGTTGGCATTTTCTCCTTCTTAAAAGGCTTGTGCACCTAAACTCTAACGAACATTAAATAGTGTCTAAATATGACTCCACAGAAGTCTCCATAATTCTAAACTGTGAAGTTAATTTCTTCTCATAAATGCTCTTTAATTAGTTAGATTTATCCCTGATCTTACTCTTTGTTATAAGACTTTTTGGTCAGAACAGCTATTCAGCTGAAAATTCTAAGGCTTACTGATTATATAAGTAAAGTAAGTATTGAAATAGAAAGTACTTACTTATTTATATTTAGTTATATTCATTTATTCATATTTACTGAAAATAAGTATTGATTGAAAATTAGGTTTTGCATGCCTTTTAAACATCTGAGTGGGTGAGTGTAATGTCTCACTTATGAAAACATCACAATTTACATTACAAAAATCTGAAATTTCTAATATTCAAGCCATAATATGAAACAGTATTTAGAAAGCTGATAAAATCAGGAGATTTAAGGTTGCCAATTTATAGCAATGTAATTTATGCAGTGATAAGAGGCATACATTCCTTCTAAAGAAAAGGTAGTTTCAGATGTTGCTGGCATTTACTAAGCAGAGTAGAGGCTTCAAATTCCTATTTGGAAAAAAAGCACAAATCACTATAAAATACTAGAGTAAATCAACTTATCATCAACAAGCCTATGTTAAAAGAGGACCTGAAGAGAGAGAGAAGAAGAATTAAAAAGTGGTTCTGATGCATATTGTCCTAAACCATACAGAAAATGCATGGTGATTTCCCACTCTTTGAAATAAGAAGAGCATGTCTTGAGACAAAAATTATTGAAAAGACTTTCCTTTCATTGATGTTGATTCTCTTGCTGACTTAAGGACCAATTTTTAAGCTTTTGACATGAAAATAAAGCTGTCCTCATGCCAATGGAAGGGTGCAGGTAACCAGACTGGCTTTTGCTGTACTGTAACTCTCTTACACCTGAAGTTAGCCTTGCCAGCAGGAATGTTCTGCACAGGTGTGCCAGGGTTCTAGGGCTGACAGCCTGCCTCAGGCAGGTTACCCAACCCGCTCACGCGAGAGCTGCATGCTGCAAGGAGAACTCATCCTGCAGACAGATTTTCATTCTTCTAGAAAAGACTGGCATTACTACTTTTGCCTCAGAAATCAAGAAAATTAACTCATGAAAGCAGAAAAAGTTAATAGAAACTGTGTTTCTTTCCTCTGTTTTATTTCTTATGGAGTAAAATTACAATATTGTGAATTTAATTAAAAACATATTTTATCTCTATGTCAGTTATGGGTTTTGTTTGTTTTTAAGGTTCTGAAATGGAATTGAGTATTTGGTATTGGAGACCAATAAATCCAGTATGCTCTCTGCCAGCATCATACAGAGGGATCAACTGTCAATCAAATATGTATTTTGCTTTTTTTTTCCTTTGCTTCCATAAAGGAAAACACAATGAGTATGAGACTGAAAATGTGAGAGGTGAACAAAAGCAGCACAATAAATCTGATTAACATTATTGGGTTTGAATGTAGATCTGCGTAAGGATGTGATCTTGGATTTTCTGCTCAGGAAAAAGTGCATCTTTCCAAGAAAATCCAAAAATCAACCAACCAACCAACCAAACCTAACCCAGCAAAATTAATGCTGCTAAGAGTAGAAAATAAATACTTGGTTCCTGATTTGGCATTGTCTTCATAAAGTGTTTGGCTCAAAGTTTTACAGCACCACACTCAAAATTAAGACTTGGCTCTCTTAAAGGCTAAATGCACAGTCTGAGACTCTGTTGATCAAGAAGGCCACAAAGCAGAGGAGAAATATCGTAGGACTGTCCTGCTTAGTCAGCATACCTGACTGATGCTGTCATCATCAGATAAGACCTCAGGCACTTCAAAATCCACCCTGAGTCAACACCCTGCCGCAAGCCAAGGCCAGGGTGTGCTGGCTGCAGGACCAGCCCCAAGACCATGTGAAGCACTACGGATCAAAGAGTCCATTTAATGTGGGTGAAAATGACAGCCTGATCATTCAGCCATTCAACTACTATTCAGACATTACCTGCCTTTCCCTTAAATTATAAACTTCATTTCAATGTAGCATTTTTAAATGGAAGTGGGAGGGCATGAAAGAAACAGGCAGGAGCAACATGGGGAAAAGCATCTTCTGTATTTTGCCTTTAGCTTTGCAAAACCTTGGCAGAAGAGGCATCTAAAGTATATGATTTTCTCCAGCATTAATTTGTTCTGTCCAAAATGATCCTCTGCGGGGAAACTTGGCAGATATTTAACAAAGAACCCCTGACACCAGGTTTAATAACGTGAAACATGAGCACAGGCTAAGGCCTTACATAAATGAGGCAGGTCCCAGGACATAAGCAGGTTTGGGGAGATGAACATCACTTAGAGGAACTCATTATTCCTAATTAACTCAATATTTATATGCTCCACAATGAACTATTTGAATGAGTAAGGATTAAAACACTTATTACAAAATAAGGGTGCTAATGCCTGAGATTAATCACAAATAGCTTCCCTTGCTTATTAGCTTTTTGGTTATGTAGAAGGTAGACAGAGAAGTAAGTTATGTTCCCACACCACAAAACCAGAGGAAAACACTGACAAGCTCCACCTCAGGAACAAGAAAGAATCAGGAAATGCCATTTTCTTTTCCGGAGAGCAGATACAATGCCTTATTTTTAAATACGTTAGTTCCACTTACAGCACTAACAGCGCTTCAGCAAGTACAAAGGACCATTTGATTTGAAATCAGACTGTAGTTTTCTAACATGACAGATTGTTTTCATTCACTAATTTGGGTGCAAACACAGTGGAAGCACTGACACGTGTTTTGGTATTTGCTGCTCAACTTGAGCAACACAGTGGTAACCATCAAAATCCCAATCCCTGCTAGAAACCAGGCAGTTCATACCAAGAGCTAATGAGTGAAGCTGCTGTGAACTTTTCTTCAGAGACATCACAGTGAGCGAAGGCATTACATTATAACCTTGAGAAAAAGCTTCATAAAGCTATTTTTTATGTTTTATTTTTCTTTGCCATTTGAATGGCCAGATGGTAATCCTATTCCCTCCCAAAGTGAATTCTCTCTCTGCCCCAGTTGAGGGAGATCCAGAACAGACAAATCCTGAAAGGAGACGATTTTTGTTTGTTTTCTGTGTTTTAATCCAAGGCTGAGCAGTTTTTCAGAACAAAAGCACTGGGAGGAAAAGCTGGGAGCTTACATGAATTTCCGTAATTGTAGACATGAGAAAAGAGTGCCTGCAACGATGTAATATGAGTGGTTACTCCTTGTCTTCTCTAGTTGTCATCTAATTATTTTTTTTTAAAGGATTGATTGATTTGAAAATAAATGAAATATGGATGGATTGCCACATTTTTTCTGCTGCAATGAATTATTCACAATGTGACATTTGATGTGAAATTTTCATGATTTAAGCACATGATGTCAGTGTAAATATAAATAAGACACAAAATCTGCTTCTTATTAACTGGGGATGTTAAAATAACAGATCTAAGTTAAAGGGATACCACAATGTCAAATGTATTAATTTCCTGTTAAAACTGCAGTGGACTGCTGAAGAAGCACTTATCACCTTCTAAAAAGAGGCATTTATGGGATGGCTTGTATAGCTTGCATAATGCTATTTCAATTAAGAAAGCTTTACTTTAAGTACACATTAAAAAAAAAAGAAATTAGTAAAAAAGAAGTTACAAAACCCCCTTATGGAGCCATTTTTTGTTATATAGTTATAACAGTATTCAAAATCAAAAACCACTTTTTCTTTAAGTAAAACATTTCCACTGGTATTTATGCTGTTGTTACAAAACCATTTCTTAACTTTTGCATTATAAAACAGGAAATTATATTTGTAAATGGTAAACATAAATAATTTTTTAAAATATTTTTACAGATAGATTTGAAATGTTGAGTTTTACTCAGCATTGTCCTATCTATAAGAAATTTTGAAATCTAATAGAAAATCGATTTTCTCTTTGACACTGCTGCAGCTTTGTTGTAATACCATGGCAAAGATACAATCACGTTTTATAAATACAGGCTTCTGAGAAAGATTTCTTTTATGGGATAAAGAATACCAAGATAAAAGCCAAGGCTGCTTTTACAGCACTATGAACATACCCCACATCAAAATAAATCGTTCACCCTCAAACACTGCATGTATACAGAGGTCCTTGTGATTATTTAAGTTTGAAGAATAGCTTCTTGTAGCAAAACATTTAATCATATAAAATCTTTGCACTAGTTTGACAAGGCAAAACAAGAGCAAAACTTCAATTACAAAGTAAACAAGGGAAACAGAGTAAGAAGATAGTTATAGAGGAAAGTAGGGAAAACATTACAAAAAGTTTTATTACTCACAGGGGTCTTAGTAAGTTGATGAAAACAAGAATTTATTAATAAGGAAATGCTCACAGAAAGCAATTTTAGAAAAACCCCAGATCATTTCAGAGCATTCCCTTATTAGAAAGATGAATTACAAAGGCTGAAAAAAACATCTGTAGAGAAATGACATGTTTTTCTGGAATCTTGGTTGAAACAAGGGCAGCCATGACACAATGAAATTTATCTTGATAGCAATAATACAATACTTACCTTGGCATAGATGCAGCTTTCGTTGAGTTTTTGTAGTGTGCAATTGCGCTCACACATAGGGCACATAATGGTTTCATTTGCCTCGCAGATCTCTTTGCTTTAGTATGAGATAGGAAAATAAAGGTTATAAAAATACTTCCAGCATTCTCAAGATTTTCTGATGTTATGTCATTTGTGTTCTCTGTTTGTCAGCAGTGCCTACACCACAAAACTGTATGAATAAAATAAATTAAAAGCGAATAGTTGGCTTGAAAAGCCTCATCCAAAATCAGGAACCTGAACGCTATGGGCCATAGGGTACTACCCAATATTTCTGGGCATCATGTTACACTTCTCACACTAGCAAATTCTCTCCCAAGTATCACAAATAGAAAACCAAAAACTTTCTCATTACTCTTCAAACCCATTTACAGCCTATTTTTCTAAATTATGTAGCAGATACTAAACATTCAGAGGATAGACAACACTGGTTTATCTACACTGATTTCAATCAAATGACACCATTTCTATCACCTGAAGGTCTATTTCACAGGACGACAGTATACACATTTACATCAGTCACATGTAAAAACCCACTAACAGGGATTTCTGGCAGCTGTATTTCAAGTCTGCATTTTTATTTTCCACAGAAGAAATGATGTATAGGACTAATAGAAAAACTCCACTTTTTTGGGGGTCAGTATCTTCAAGCCACATTCTGATGTTTCAGAATACTAAGACTTGAGATGAAGTCACTGTTTTCACTGGGATCAGCTGTATTCAAAGCATAGTACATAACTAAGAGTCTCAACAAAGGCAAAACATAACTAACAGAAGTGCAAAAATTAATTTTAAAGCAAATTTTAACTGCAGTGAATAAGCGTCCCAAAGAACTTCAGCAAGCACCTTTCCCTATCCTTTAGCAATGATGACATACCTGAAATGATCCTATGGCACACTAGGGAAGTAGCAGTGTAAAACAAATGACAGGAAATCCCAACTAATTTGTTTTAATCAACGTTGCACTTTCATCTCTCCTTCTCATAAAAGCTGTATTTACACTTCTAATACTGTTTGGAAGATTATGCTTATTTCCAAATGAGTGCATCTGTTAAATACTTTCTGGCATAACAGTAAACATAAATAAAAAATCAAATATAAATATTAATCTTTGGTCATATTTCACCTAATACCAGAATCACCAATTCACTGAAAATCTAAACAAAATATTAACCTGAAAAAGAAATAGTCCTGAGTAACTGTTAAGCCAGAATGAGCACACCCAGTCATTTCAGAGTTGCAGAGTAACAGAAATTTTAGTGTGTGTCACATCAGAGGATTTTCTTGCTTACATTTTCATTAAAGTATTAAGTGCAAAAAATCACACTTTAACTATCTGTTATAATGGTTTGGCAATAATGGAAACTGCTATCAAACATAAGGCCAAAATGTACTGTACTTTGAATTTAAATTCAAGACGATAAATACTACATTTTCTAAATTATATAACCTGAATTAATGTGTTGCTTTGTTTTTAATAATACATGAAGTTTCACAAAATTATAGTCACAGCAATAGGTCACATGCTAAGTTATTGCTACTTTGCAAAAGCAATAACATTTGTTACACAAGTGATTGTGACAGGTGCTATGTTAATTGTTACTGCAACTCAAATCTTCAGTATAAGAGCAAAATAAGCTGTTTTGTACTGCTCTTGTCTATATATCTGAAATCTGACTAAAGCACATGGTGCAACGACAGCTCAAGCTATGCTGTGCTCATGCCTGGCATTTCTGTTTGATTGACAACAGAGGGACAATTTACAACAGTGATAATTAATGATATCTATCAACACATTAAAATCAAACTCTTTAAAACCATCAGATTTACTTTTATAGAGACTAACCAACTTGACATCTAACTTGAGAATAAAAATAGGTAAGAAATATTGCACCTAATTTCTTCAAAGAAAACAAATTAAGGGACTGCTATAGGACTATTTAAGCCCTTCTGCTTGACTATAACTTCCTATTTCCTCCAGTTTAGTTCAAGGAGGGTACTTGGATCAAAATCTATTTAAAAGTGTATTAAACAACAAATGCAAGTTCACGTTCTGCATTTTTGTTTCCGCATGTTCGAATTCTATGAATATAATCCAAATGCCCTGGGAGCTACTATGGAGTTTCTTCAACAGAAATTCTCTGGATTTCTCTCTTTGTTACCTTCTTTTCACAATGGAATCTTGCCACGTGCTGCCAACACTATAAACCCAGCACCCTGGGGGACCTCAGTGCTGCCTCATGACAACCACAATACAAGCTTGATTCCAAACCCATGCAAGACACGGAACATCTTCCATTTCAATGTCCATTTCAGTAACATTGCCCATCTTATGCAATGATTTTGTGATAGGAAAGAGAAATGTGTAGAATGGAGAAACTTTTGCTTCTAAACATGGGACAGACACGCGTATCTTTTTATCATAGTATCTAGTCTCTGATACCACAGTGTGTGTTCAGGGTTTTTGTCTTCCCATTGCATTTCATGTTCCTCCTTATTGTACAATACATTTACATCATTGAAATACTCAATCAGACCTGAAAGTTTATTGTTTCCCTAAAACTGTAATTGAGCAATGGAGACACTATGACAAGAGGCAAAAGTCAGTGTGAGAGGGGGATATTTGCTCCCTTTTGGTGGTACCCTTCCTTCTTTTCCATTTCCAACTTGCTGATATGGCCTCCTGGCATAAGTTGAGATACATATATATATAATATATGTCATGTACATTTATATAATATTTTTACATGTGCATATATAAAGAGCCAGCTGCTAGCAGACCCTGAGCATAGAGCAGAGGCAGGCACCTGGGCGTCATAAACAAGACAAACTTGTTCTTAGGTGTGACATCATTCTGCATAATTCTCGAATTGTTGCTGCACAAAACCTATGGCTGGCATGGCAAGCAACTTTTGGTTCTATGGTAATGCAAACTCCTGCATTTGCTCATCACTGCCCTGCTGAAACTGCGCTGAATATCTGGAAAAAGAAGAAAAGGATCGTTTCCTGCCTGCAGCCGCTAGAGGGAGGCTGATGGCAGCTTGCTGCACCTGAGAGGTGAAGGCACATCAGAGAGGAAAGCATCCTTCTGCAAAACCAATTTGATCATTTGTTAAGTTCAGATTTTGTAGTATAAAAGACAGATAAAAAATAGGGCATTTTGACAGAATTTACCATACTTAAATCAACACTTCCTAACATCCACGGATTCCTCATAACAGGAGTAATAAATCTGTTTCACATGGAGCAGTGTTCACCGAATAATATTGAATCTGGGGCAACGTGCCAGTTCTGACATTGTCATAATGCCCTAACACTATGTTTAAATTATTAACTTCCACTTGGTTTTCTGCGTCTAGATTTTTTTAAAATAACATATCCAATTCTATTTCTGCCAGATCGCTGTTGGACACTGCATTTGTGTATGGTGGTAGCTGCAGTGCTTAAAAGCAAATTATAGATTTTAAAACTCTTACAGATGCTTACCTAGAATGTTTTTTAAATTAATGCAGAAACACTAGATAAATAATCTCTCAGTCCCAGACTACAGCAAGAATAAGAACATAAGAACTACAGCATGACACTGAGGTACCTCAGGATGAGACCCCACAGGGACAAACTCAAAAGTGTTTCCTCTGTGCTTTGTCTGCAGCTACTAAGCAGCAGCCAAAGGAAAAAGCAGAGGAGAGAAAGCCTCAAAAGCTAGCCTACCTCTGTGCTCATGTGATTTATAATACCCTGCAACCTTCAGCAAGGAAGATAACGACATCTTTCTGTTAAACAGGAGTCATATCTGCAAGTCTTCCTGAGATAAGAATATGACACATAGGAGGTGATTGTCCTGCTCTGTTCTGTGCTGGTGCAGCCTCACCTCAAATATGGTGTGCAGTTTTGGGAGCCACAATATAAGAAAGATATAAAGCTCTTAGAGCATCCAAAGGAGGGCTACGAGGATGGCAAAGGGCCTAGAGGTGAAGCCATATCAGGAGCAGCTGAAATCACTTGTGCTTGTTCAGCCCAGAGAGAAGCAGACTGAGGGGAGATCTCATAGCAGCCTAACAGCTTCCTCTTCTTTCTGGTGACCAGTGACAGGACTAGAGGGAATGCATGAAGCTGTCAGAGGAGGTTTAGGTGAGATTTTAGAAGAAGGGTTTTTAATCACAGGGCAGTTCCAGCTGGCAACTGGAAGAGGTTCCCCAGGAGTGGTCACAGTACCAAGCCTGATAGAGTTCAAAAAGTATTTGGACAATGCTCTCAGGCACATGGTGGGATTCCTGGGGCTGTCCTATGCAGAGCCAGGAATAGAGCTTCAGTGATCTTTGTGGGTCCCTTCCAACCCAGGATATTCTGTGATTCTGTGATATAAAAGTACATAATAGCTTCCAGTTTGAAAGAATGAAATTATCAGAAATTCTGTTCTTTCTCTTGAGGAGTTGCCAATGACACACCTTTCTCTTCCCCAAGGAAGAAATACTGAGCTATACCTCGATAATAGTCGATTATGGCCCCTTGTTCCCCCTTTGTTGAAACTGTGCCATTGTACATGTGACAAATAAAAGATTGAGAGATCAATAGCTGTGGTCCCTGTGCTCCAAGAACAGACTGATCCTCAACTTTAGATCCACTGCATTTTGAAGACATTTATGGTGAAAAACAATCCTAATACAGAGAACAATATCTTAAAGACAGCATAATTTCCTGGCTGATAAGTTTATTGCTTTTAACTGCATTTAATACGGTTTGAATTCATACAGTTTCTCAGGAGTTTGCTGCACAAAGCGAGCTTAAAAAGAAGGCATTCATACAGCACTGTAGAACATAATAACTCACTGTGAAATAGAAGTTAAAGAAAATTCCTTAGATAAAATTTAAATACAGTCTTGCTCAAAGCGAGAGAAAAAACACTTTCTATGAAATCAGACTCTGAGTATACATCCAGCCTAAGCACCCAAACTGCTTAGAGCAACAGCTGCAATTGTAGGAGCACTGATACTGATGTGTCCGATAATATCTAATGGAAAACTTTGCTATAAGGGTGGATCCTCAGAGATTTCCTAAAAGTACAGTCAGCACTTGAGCACCCTCATCACAACATCTAAATTGGCATAAACCCTTCTCAGAGCAAAATCACAACAGTGGGAAACTTGAAAATGTGGTTCATTTCACGTGGTTTTTGTAATCTCCCTGAAGCTGAGTCTCCTGGCTGCAAGTTACAGTGACACAGATCACAATTTTGTTAGACTCCAAGTTTGCTGCTATTAATGGAGAAAAAAAAGGCATAGGCAAAAGCTGAAGTTTGATAACTGTACTACACTCTGGAGTTAGAGCAAGACGGAGGTAACAAGGGAATATTCTATTTGGTTATGTTTACATTATTACCATATCTGCAAAACATTTAAAAGCATAGCAATCTAAGTTGTGCCAGACTGTTCTTAATTTTCAACATATTATTAAATAGGATTTTACCTTACTTGGCTGGAATCCATTGTAAATAATCCATAGAGGAAAACAAAGAGCCCAACCAGGGCAGCAGGAATAAGCATTCCCGTATACCATCCCAGCCAGGCGAAATACAGCCCAATTTTTTCACCAAAGTATCGCCTACATGAAAAGGAAACACATACATTGTTTAAAACTAAAACTTATGGTGACCTCTATCTATCTCTACTATCACAGTAGTAGAATAATTCTAACAAGGAACCACCATCACAAGTTTATTGCAAAATCATCAGTTTACCAAATGGGGTTTTTTCAGCCTAGAATAACATTTTAGTGACACTAATTGTAGATTTATGAGAACATAAAAGGATATAACTGAAGTGCCTCTGTAATTTTCATGTTCTTGCAATGACTAGCTAGATGGACTAGTATCAACATTATTAAACATAGGACAGTTTAGTAGATAGATAGATAGATAGATAGATAGATAGATAGATAGATAGACAGATAGATGTACACAGAAATAAAAAATCTCTAAAGGGATAAAGTAAGTTAGTATGACCTAAGTATTCCATTTTAAAAGACATTTATTATGGATAATCATAGATAACATGATATATTTCAAATTATTACATTGAAAACAATGTTCTGAAACACAAGCTGAAGACTGAACTTTAATTCTTCAAAACTTGGGCATCAGTTGCTAGAACAGATGAAATAGCAGTGATCAGAAAGTCAATCAAGGATGATATAGCATAAAATTGTCCCATGGCACATGATTAGCTCCACCAATAATTGGTTATGAGTCAGATCAGGAATAAAAACTGACAGCAACGAAAATGCATTATCAGTATTCAGTGTCAGAGGAGGAAACTATGAAATCCAAATATCACTATTATTTAACTTCAATTATATATATTTCTCTAGTTTACATTTGGTAACCTACAAATATAGACATGTAAGTAAGAGTTTATTTAAACCCACATGGAATTTTAAGTCCTCTGCATCTAGTAACTCTGACTGTCCATGGGGCTAACAGTCTTCTCTCAAATGTGCTCTCACACCACATTACAGCAGACCACATTACAGGTTTGTATTTCAGGTTTCACACTGCAAATTCCTGAGCAATTGGAACTACATGTATTTTATGCAGACTCATTTAAAATTAACAGCCCTACAAAAGACCACCCAAAAGAAGCAACTTAGACCTAGCCTTATCCAATAACAGAGAACAGCTAAATGTTATAGGAAAGTGCAAGGAATTTATGAATATAGTTAGCACACTGTTGCCAGGCCTCTTGTATCACAGAAAATCTTCAAAGTACTAATACCTGATTAAATCAAGAGGTTGGTATTTGTACCACATCCCCCACCGTGCCCAACGCTCGTATAAGAGGTGTCTGTGATTCTGTGCTCCATGTGTTTTGATGGGATGTCTGCTTTTGTGGCTTCCCTGAAAAAAACCACAAAGAAATGTAAATACATTACTAGGCACTACAGAAAATGTATAAGCTTCTTAGGTATTTTTGATGATAATTTTAATAGAAATGTTCCTTGTGTTTAATAAATTGGTCTCTCATTCTGGGCACATCTGGAATATGTCATCTGGAGCTAATGGAAGGCAGACATAAAAGACAGGGTTACATACACTTCTGAAATGGCCAGTTTCTCTAATAATTACTGACTGAAACATGTTAACACAAGACTTTAAAGAAGTACTCAACTCTTTATACAACCTCAACATTGTTTCTATTTCACTAACAGATGCCTATTTGTATGCTTTCGCCTATTTCAATTTTTCAAAATTTTTCAAGAAATGCTTGTGGTATCTTTTTATTTCTACTACAAAATTTTAGAAATTTCTGGTATGCCAGCTCTCTTCTCCTAGACATTTTCTATTACTTTCTTTCACTACTGTTGAAAGTGTAGAAAAATACATTCTCTCTGTGTTACAAATTTTCTAAAATGAAGGAAACAACAGAATTGGTATGATCTTGATTCTACATAGGACTCTCGAGGCATTAAAAACACAACAGAGTCAGTCTGATCCAAAAGGAGTCCTTCCAGGCCATGTCTGACATTTACAGACCACCTAACAGACTAAAAGAATAGCACCATGCTTGGCAGTCAAAAAATAACACACAGATCTGCTAGAACAATCTTGAGCAGAATCTCTTGCATTTGTAATTTTGCTCCAATTCTGAAGTAGGACATATCCTTTAGATGAACTTCTTTCCCAAAAAACTCACATCAATTGGCTACGGTAAAGAAAATATTTCATCAAATGACTGCAAGTAAGTCAAGTCATTTCTTGTGAGGAGAGGAGAGTTCTCCAGTGCAGTACTTCAGTTATTGATCAGACAGATTGTTGACCCTGGTAGATCCAGGTAATTAAGACATTTAGATTTTTATCATGTATTGAAATCTTGAGCATTCCCCACAATTCAAAGAACACGATTTACTTGTGGATATCTGCTGATCTCTGACTTTAACTCTAAGAAGGAGTTAAAACCAAAGCTAAACATAGCAACGAGTCCAAGTCTACTCCTTTCTCCTTACAGTCAGCAAAGCAGCACACCAAAGATGGCAACTCTGAGTGTGACCTTTGCAGCATCTAGGAACACCTAGGAAGAGAGCATCAACTTATTCTCACAGTCAGCTGGATAAATGACTGCAAAGCTTTACCCAGTATTACCTGTTTTAATTTTTTTTCCTATTTTCTGCACTGTTATCCATAAAAGCGTTCAAGTCTCAGCATTCCCACTGGGATTGAATTTTCACTCTTGTTTGTTCATATGGCAAAGGAAGTAAATAAAATTTTAAAAAATCGATTGCTCAACCACTAGTCCTTAGCATCAGTCAAGCAGCGATTAAGGTAAGAGAGGCTTAAAAATACGGTTTCACTGATTTTAACTGAAATGTGCAAACAGTAGCTCATATCATAACAAAGGAACATATAAAATGGATATGACAGCACGGCTTTGATGCCAGAGAAACCTTCACAGGCTTTTCTGATAGCAGAGCTAGCTTTTCCCTGAAGTCAGTAACACACAGCTGAAGCATCAACAGTGATGTTAAATTATTTATCTAAAATACTCCTTCTCTGTATTCCTGGTATTTAATTATTAATACCATATTAAAAAATTACTCTCAGCCATTTGTAAAGCCCAGTCCTTTGAAACACGAAATCAAGCCACAAAATTCACCTGAAACACCCAGAGTTCGGAGCTGCAACTACCATGCTCCTGAGAGCACTTCAAATGACTGAAGATGAGTGGCTTTCCTCTCCTTTTTAGCACCAAAATATTTTCTGAAAACTGTCTTAAGTCAGACACAGGTTTTTTATTTATTTTGTGGGTTTACAGTCTTTAGTAGGCTTTAAGATACTGAAAAAAATATTGTCATGTAGAAATTATCCAGAAATATTCTGAAAATGCTAAATGGGAAATAATTAAACAGTCTCCCTAACTGTGATCAAGGGGCCAAGCTATTAGAAAAACAAAACCTTTTGTAGGTGGCAAGCAAAAATAATTTAATAAAGCTAACTGGAACAATTTGGAACAACTGATACTCTCATTAAGAACTCCACAGGCATTGTCCAGTTCATAAAAATCAGAGAAGAATTATAACATCCTAGTTCAACCAGAAAATGTTCCAGGACGTTTTTATAATATGCAATGTAAGGAAAATTTTAAAAGCCAATATTAAAGTAAAAGCTATAAATAAAAGAAGCATTAACAGATTACACAGTGAACTTAAAAGGCTGCAGGACAGAATTAAAGTAAGATCCCAAACCACTAGTGCAAGCTTTAATCTAAATATGAAACTAAAAATCAAATTAACCAAGTTACCTCATGTGGTGGAAATGCTGCTTCATATGTTCCATTATTTAGTAACCTATTAATACCTAAAAAACCAAAAGAAGCATTAGTTCTGATATCAATTTTTTATACAGATTTTTCAAGCAGTGTGAATTCTCAAGTTACATTTGGAGAATGTAACTTAGTGTTAGATGGTAAGAATGCTGCTAAAGACGACAATTAATCTATAATCCCACCAACTATTTCAGCAGATCTTGCTGATCCTTCAAGATTTCTGGCTCTGTCAAGCCAGATGGCAACTTGCCAAAGGGCCAAAGTCTGCAACTTTTCTCTCAGCGTTGGGTTCTTGTAGCAGATTGAGTGTGAGAAGACAGTTACACTCACAGCGTGCGTATTCCTCAGAGCATATGATACACATTTTATGGGTGACCAGATGATCTGACATACACAGAGGGTGGTATGGACAGACAATCCCTGAGGAATGAACCCCTGCAGGGTTAAAAGCTAACATGGTATTTTTAAATATAGGGCCAGCTGAGAACTCCATATCAGAGAAGTGCTCTGTGCCAGACTGACTATTGCATTTTGGATCACTTCCTAGAGTCTTCCTAAAAACAGATTTGTTGTACTAGCACAGCACAGTATAAAAAAATGAAAAATTAATTACCATTGATACGTACAATAAAAAGATTCAATAACCTTTAAGAGCAGATCTGTAGCCAAGAGTTTCCCCAAGAAACAAGTACATATGGTGGAATTCAAACTAACATCATAATGAAATTTGCCAGCATCAACTGCAAAGGTGTTAGATATGAACACTTATTCTCCCTGTTTTTCTTACTACTGCTTTTGTTCAGAAACTGAAGCAACAACTTTCTGGAATTTGTATCATCTTCATAAACCTCCGCATATTTAATCCTTAATTTAATTCCTGCAGAAAAAGTAGAAAATCATGCATACATCCCCTGGTCATTGAAAATGAAAATGGATAGTTAGACCTTCTAAAAACTAATACCATATTATGACTATTTTTGTAAACCAAGTTTAGCCTTGAGATCAACTGTCTCTGAGCTGCACAGAGACCTCAAATAAATCAAGTGTAGCACACATTGGTTCTGCTGGACTGAAACTGATGGATAGTAGCTGAAACACTAGGATCAGTCCTTGAAAACACTGTCAGTTTTCTGAGGCATATGTTACCCTTATTGTGGCTCTCAATAATGTAAAGTTACGACAATCTCTCCATTTTATTTTAAGGAATGGGCAATTAAGTGAAAAGTATTGCAAATTTTCACTGAGATATTCGGGTAGAAAATGATGGGAACATTGCTTCAACTCTGTTACTGTGTGAATGAAAAGATTTCAGGGAAAGAAAAAAATTATCGAGTTTACTCAAATGATATATTTTCAGGCAAGTAAAGATGTAAAATTTTATAGCTTTGGGTTAGGTAAAAAATACAGCATTCTCACCCATTTTGGATTTTCCATCTTCATACTTAGTTCTCTGTAGCACATGATGCACAATTCTACTTCTTGTGGAATTGCTGAAGAAGCTGTCTTTGTTGTTTATCGTAAAACTATTAAAATAATGAATGTCTTAATATTCAAAACAATGCACACACATTGAAACATAGCTGTTCAAGTGTTTTCTTTTTACAATGATTCAGTGGATGTTTACCTTCCTTGGACGTAAGATTCTACACCCCTACAGCAGGTCCAATAAAGTTATCCTTAACACAGATTATTTTTCGGAAAACAAAACTAAAACTAAAATACAAAATATCCTATGATCTACTTAACTTCTGTTCTGGATATAATTAATTAAATAAAGATCTTCAGTAGCAGTGGTGACCTTAAATTCAAATTACTTATGAGTTGATAGTTGTCTTTGTAGGAGAACCACCAAAACTACTATTTTAAAAAAAAAATACAAATCCATGCACTGGAGAGTTGGGTAGCAGTTCCACAACCATTTTCCCTTAGAGGATCCTAGGATGGAGCCAAGTAAAGCATCCTTGGCCAGATGGCTCCATTCTGGACACCAGAATTCTGATATGCAGGAGCTTTTTCCTGCTCAGTTGTGACGAAAGTGATACTATTACAATTAATTATGACAGCTGAGCTGGTTGAGAAGAAAACACCAAAACTGGGGGATTGATCCAGTGCAGTATGGTAAGTTACTGAAAAAGAGAAAAAAATTTAGACTATAATGCAATTACTCTGTTTTTCTGGCGTAAAGTCAGTTCACTAGCATATCACTTCTTTATTGAGAAGAAAAATCCTGTTTATCCTAATTCATATTTCTAGTTTAAATTAACTTTTCTCTCCTAAAACAGTTATCACAAAATACCTTTAAAATTAAGAAGCAGTCAGAATTTTAAAATCTAACTTTTTGGGTACTGAAAAAAATTAAGTCATAGTCTAACTATACCATTATCAACATGCTGATTTGAAAAACATACAGTTTTGTTGTACATGTATTTGTATTTTCGAGGCAAAAGATCTTTTTAAATGCAGGTCTGATACGAGGGAAAAAAAATCATCACTGGTTTTAGCTTGCTTCCAAGTGTTCCCACTTTCAACAGCTGCATCAGGTTTTGCCTAAGTAAAATAAGTAACTAAGTAAAGAAAACTTGAGCAAGTATTTGCATTTCGTAATGTAACGGAAAGAAAAACTAAAAAAACTTCTAAACCAAAAAGACAATATTAATTTTTCAGTCAAATTTCAGAGTGTGTTACTGAGTGACCATCAAATAGTAAGTAACACAGAGTAGGTTTTTGCTTTAAGAGAAAAATATCAAATATGATACTAGGCATTACCAGTGACCATCTGTTAGCAGCTACCTCTACGGCACTCGCTTGGAAGTGAGAAAACAGAAAATCCTCGTGGTCTCTGGCACTGCTTTTGCAGTCCCAGCACTTACTGGTGGATGCGTGCTCGGCTGAAGGGTGCTGTGTAGCAATCTGTTTCTTCCAGATCAGGCAGAGCCTCCTTATCAAGCTTCATTGGATTTCTCGGTAACCAACTTTTCAGCTCTCTAAGATTCCTCTGCAAACTGAGACAATAGGGAAGTCAGGTTTACACACTCTCAATTCCTTCTTATTTCTATCTCCAGCACTGCACATTTAGTGACATCATACTAGAAATGAAATGAAAGCAGGAAACTTCCACATTAAGTAACTAAAAGAAAATAAGCAGTTAGAAAGCGAAATGAACAATATTTATTTGTAATCCATCTTGAACACTTTACTTAAATAAAACTCATGCTCAAATTAGTGGGATTTTGGCTCAAAACAGGACTGCAGTATTGAGTCTGGAGAAATTAATTTTTCAAGGTAGTTCATCTGGCAGAACTGCGGATGCTTATGCTTTAGTCAAGAACATATCTAATTGCTTCCTCTAGCCCCTCTGAACAAAGCAAGTGAAACTCCTCCCCGCTCTCTTGCCTGGCGACTTGGACACTAAAATTCATAAAATTTTTAAATAAAAATGAGAGTGCTAAGGATCAGATTACGGTTTTCTGATTGCAACTAAGTTTTCCCATGCAAAATTTTCTTAAAAATCCAAGAGTTTATATTGCCTCACGAAAATGTATACCTAAACATCAAAGAAAGTAAAGGATATGTTACACCAAAATGGTTATGCAGTATTTAGGCAAAAATAAAACCCCTAGATAGGGCTTCCTCCAGATTCCTAAAAATTGAAACTACAAAACACAAACAGAACATCAGTGTTGTATCTTCAATTAGATTATATACTGGCAACATAATTTTTTTTTTCTACTGGCATCTTGCCTAAATGATGTCTCGGGACATCACTTATACAGGGGTAAATCTAGTTAAGTGCAGTTAATTTCCAAGCAAATGCTCACTTCAATTTTGCACTCCTCGCTCACCTATACTTTTTCATATTCAAATGCAATGCAACATGGTTATTTAAGTAAACAAGTGCTGTATCATGACACAAAAGGACATCAGAGATTCAGAAAAAGTCTAAATTTGAGAAAAACATTCCCTAAATAGTATTTTTTCAGTGGAATTTGGGCTCTACTCAATGAATATGCATGCATGATATATCAAGCATATATATCTTATATCCATAAGAAGTGTAAAGCTAAGCAACCAATGTTTTTCTCTGAGGTGAATACTTCATTGCCTGGGCTAAGCAGAAGCACAGCTACAAACATAATGCCCATAATAAAAAGTTGTATTTCGTAATGTTAATAATATTTCATAAAGTGAATGAACATTATTTCATAATGTTCATAATAAAGAGTAATAAGTGATGACACAGTAAACTGCTCTCAGGCAACCAAGTGACCCTTGTGAAAATGTACCTCTTATTATCAACATCAGCAAAAGCATTCTACCTCTATTTCACACAGTATTAGACAGAAATTTCAGCCAAATGTGGGAGAAGGATTTTAGAGGAACGTTTAAAATCCTCAAAATTTTTTTCTTGCTATCTATTGCAATATATTGCTGCTCATTCTGTTGTAACTGATACTGCACTCGAGGGACACCACTTGTGTTCAACACCAACCATCATAAGCCAAAGAACATAATATGTTCATGAAATTGAAACACAGAATACAGTTCACAGACAGGTGGATCCCTTAAGTGTCTCCTTAATAATACCTTAGTTAGTGAGTTGATTACCTTAGTTATCTTTATTAGTTCCAGTGGAAGTTCTCTTAGTACACAGTGTATACAAATACAGTTTCCCCCTTATTTTCTTGAACTTTTTTCTGTTGCATACATGCTGATTTTTTAGTCAAAATCCAGAGCTTTATTTTACTGAGGAAAGTATGCAGATTCATCAGGAAGAAGAGAAAAACAATGCATCTAATTTCAGATTTTTTTAATATGAAAGTATTTTAAAATTGGTTATGAGTAAAGTCTTGATCATTTCTCCCACACAAAAATCTAAAAAAATAGTAGATAAAAATTATGTTAAAGAAATTAGCTCATTTAAAATTCATATCTGCTTCTTTTAACATGAAAAGCAGCACTGGAATAAATATTACTTGTGTCTGCATTACATTTACAGTTTCTCTTCCGAGACAAAATTTAGTGCCTTTAGTGATAGACAGCATAGAATATTGCAATTGATAAAGGTATAAAAATAATCTGACAAGAGAGACATTTTTCTGACTTACATTATTTTACTGTTGAAGAAGAAACTGAATTTTCATGGCGCTTTCCTTTAAATACAAATATTTGCCTAAATCATAGGACTAAGTATTAGCATTTTTACTCAGAGAGGCTTTCTAGGTCAGAAGTAGCAGTTTAAATAGATTTCTGAATTAATCTATTCAATGTAGTCTGTTTAGTAAGAGCAAAAGCAGACAGAACTGGTCTGGGGAAGTCAGTAGTTCAGGCAATGAGATCAAAAATGTCCCAGTGGAATGGTGCTACAAAGTTATGGGCTGCTGCTGCAGGTACACTTTTATTGAAATCACTCCAGCTGGTGCTACTGGAATGCTGTGCACCTTAGACCAAGGGGCAGCACTCTGAAATTCATGTGCATTTCATTCTTAGCCATCCAATTTAATATTTTATGAAGATACTTGCAATTTCAGCTTTGCTCAACTTCCACTCTCAGTTGTACTATTCTGATTTATTTGGTTAGTTAATCTTTTTTTGAAGAACAAGTTCATCCAAAAATCCTTGCAGATTACATTTACTCAACGGACTGCAGTGCAAAGGAACTCAGTATATAGATGAGCTTAGCATTATCTGATCAAAGTCATGGAACAAGACACCAGAGTTAAGCAAATTCACCAGTCTTGTTAGGTAGTTTTGACAGCAATCACCACCCAGTAGTTTGCTCGGTGTTTGTGTCTCTCAAGACTGGCCAGAAGTGTCAACTCTATGCCACCAAGGAACATGGGCATGGTGTGTTTCCATGTACCGTAACTGGAAATATGTTAGGGTTGACAGAATCAACACATGGACACAATCATCACTAAAAAAAGAAAATTATAATATGTTTGTTTAATAGGATGATATCAACAATTTCACTTCAGTGTGCAGACTGAAATCCAAAAGATTTTGAAAGTCCTTTTGCAAAGGAAACTGTTTAGCAAATGACCTGCAATAAAAGTAATTTTTGGTTTTCTATCCTTAGAAGTAGTAAGTGATTTTAACATTTCAGTGGGCAGAGTGAAGCTGCATACTAAGACAACTGTCTTTTAATTTTCTTTTCCTTGATGCCATTCTTTACCAGCATGAAATCAGCAGGACTGTTTTACTAGATTATTCAGTCTTCAATCTGAGAGTTCAGACCATTTCTGATACCTACCCTATTTACATGTATATTTCTTTCCTCTGTGAATATTGTTTAAGGCTTTCCAAATATTGCTTTTAATGAATAAGATAAAATTATTTCTTTAGTGTGATTCTATGAAGAGAAATCAAGCTTCATAGGATTAAATACAATGTTAAGGACTTTTTAAAAGGTGTATAAGTAAATAGAGAGACACCACACAGATACCACATAAAAGAAATTAAGTATTACGTTTATCTTGTCCTTTCATTCATGCATCTCATAATTTTTAGCAGATTTTTTTAAAGAACATTTAGAAATATATACATCTATCATATAACTACGTCAATAAAGTTAAGAGAAGTGTACATGTCAAGCAGGTCTAATATACTGGTGTTACTTTGAATTCTTAAATCACAGAAACTCTATAGCCTTAATATTTTGATATACAAGAATTTTAATATAGTTCTTCTTTGTAGCTCTTATAAACTCTACTTAATAGCTTAGAAATTTTAACAAGTGATCAAATAAATTACAGAGAAGCAGTTAAGTTTTTGAAGTTGTAAGATGCAAGGTAGCAATGACAGTTGTAGAAGTTAAAGTATGCATGCAATGTGTATGCCAGCAATTTTAGAGTTAGCTTTCAATTTTAGATACAGCGTCTTTCTTTTTCTCTTTTGTTTCAGACAATTCCTTTGTGCACTGAATAATATAAAATGCCAGGAAATATATCCAGAAAAATATTCATCCCCAAATTCTCACAAAGGAAATTACAGGTAAAAGCATTTGTCTCAAATGAAAAATCAGTCTGGCATGAGAATTACTTATTATTTCATTCACAGGTACTGTGCAAATTAAGTTGCATGTTTCAGACACTTGCCCTTCTAAGCAAGGAAAACAAAATTTATATAATATCCAGGACTCACCAGGATGGATTATAGATGAAATGAGACCATTTTGAAGTAAAGCTTGTTGATTTTGCATTTTATTAAAAGCATATCACTTACACTTTTCATAATGCATGCTAAAATGGAGCAAGCACGTGAACCGGGAAGAGGACAAAATGCAGTTGTAAATCTATGTTATAAATTGGTTTATTTCAATGTATTTAATCAGCTTATGTGTTTAAAGTTTTCTCACTTTACCATTCAACAGTGCTTTGTCTATTGTTCTTAGCTGATCGTCTTGGAAACTGTTATCATGAGACTACTTAAATTGTTCCAGAGAAATAACGAGAGCTCTTTACCATCTAAAGTAACAATAAGAAAAACTAAATCAGAAGTAATCTCATCTCAAGATCCATCTTGAAAAAACCTGTGATAGGGAACTCTTTCAGGAGATTCCCCACATGTAAAATATTTTTATGTATCTTTTCTGTTGGGGGTTAGGATTTACAAGACGTAATTACGTCTGACTGAAGTGATGGGGAGTAACTACAGCTCAGTGTTCCCCATTCTCACTCCCCAGCATTCCCAGGCTCTTTTCACCTGCCCCAATGGCCTCTTGTACCCTTCTTCTGGCTGACAAAAACACCAACAACAGCAGTAGCTGTAAGTGAGTTTTGCAAGTTATTCTGTCAGCCAGCAAATAAAAATTCAAAGCAGCCTTCAGTATGTGGCATTGATTTGCTCCTGATCACGAGGACACAGGAGAGAAAGTATGTTTGCATATCTAAGGAACGGGCTGACTGCCAGAATCTGAGACATACAATCAAAAGTATCCTTCAAGCTAAAGAAGTATGCCGTGGTGTCAGCAGAGAGAATGGCAGAGATACATCCAGCATTAAATCTTTGCAGACAGGATAACGTCTTTTCTTGTTTCCCCGGAATAAACATTTTTACATTTCTAAAACGAGAACTGGCAAAGCTTTAAAGTACTGCACCTTGTTACAGATGAATATTTTAACACTTTGAGCTGACATATTTTGAGTTTTCAGGAAAATAATCTGATTTTCCAAGTTTCATGGATAAATTTACAACTGCGAATGGATTTTCTTTAGCAGGGTGACTATCTGACAAAATTAGAAGCTACACATCACCCACCAACCTGCCCATGGTTTTGCTCCTCCAGTCAGTGTAATAACATTTTTTCCTGAAAGAACAGCAAAAATCAGCTGAGATTAATCCAGTAGGAGACAGTTGAAAAGGACATATACATTACAAAAGAACGCTGGACATTTTAAAACATGCATTTTCATAGACAAAAAGGTGAAAAACACTAAAAAAAAGGCAACTGAAGTAGAGTAAGTCATTAAAATAACATAGTTTCACATTTTTCAAGTTTTACATTTGTTCTAAAATTACAGTTTGGATTTGTAGCTACTGACAATAATGATAGCCAATCAATAAGTCACTTAACATTTCTTTTTTTCTCCACCCTTCACCAGTCATAGACACTTAGAGAAAGAGGACCAAGATTTTCCAGTAAAGTCTTCTGAGAACAGTTACTTGAAACCAAATGGAGACATATTTGCTGCACGGTACTATTTTCCACATCTAGTTTCAGATTTTCAGGCTTTTTTCCAGTCTCCTCCTATAATTTCACATCACATTTCAACCACACAAAGGCCTTGATATTGCAGATTCCTCAGGAGTTAACAAGATCTGCAACTGCACACGTGGGCAGTATTTGAGATCAATTAAAGTACATGACTTACACTGAAGAACCACTGAAATTAATACATTAAAAAGAGGGTGAATGATACCTTGCCTGGAAAATACATGGCCATCGGAAAATTATGTATCTACCAACCTGCAGACTGCTGGCAGCCTGACACTTGGTACTACTAGGCAGAATTGTAAATGAAGCAATGAAGAGTTATTAGAGGGTTTTCAGACATTTTTCAACAAAACCCTTTGATAATTCCCTTTAGTTACCCTTAGCTGTTTTGCACAGATGGAGTTCAGCTAAGTTACAAATACTAATAATTTATTCATTACAAAAAATAATAATTATGTGTCACGAGATACTTGTAGACAAAAATAAAGCTTTGTCTCAATTCTGGAAGCATGTAATAGTTTCATTTCTACTGACAGACCATATACTTAACAAAAATATCTATAAAAGTAAAAAAAATTGTAATTCAGTCATGCTCTAACTTTGATGCTTACAAAAATTCTATTTGAAACCATATATATATATGCTTCCAAATAAAGTAGCATTGCAAAGTCAGCATTATACAAGTCAATAATGGTTACTACACACTGTTTATTGAAATTTTAGAAAAATTTCCTTCTGCAATTGAAACATTGAGATTCCAACTATATGATAGATATTAAATATCTGCCAACACACTTTGGTATAATGTCATTCTAAAACAGTTCTGGGCTTGTAGGTGAATCTCAGAAGGATTTTTACTTTTGAGAAATAGAGAGCAATAACCTGTGTAATAATAATTCTGTTGATTTTGTTTAGATTCCTGGATTGAGCAAAATGAAACTAAAAAGTATTAATTTAATTCTTCATGTGTTATTCATATATAATATTGCATATCACATATTTTAGCGATCATAACTAAAATCCAAAATTTTGCAAGACTGTGCAGGAGAAAATGAGTATACTGCATTAAAATACGGCAGGGAAGGTTATCTGGCTTCTTTAACTTTATACTAGAGCCAGTCAGAAACCACTGATAAAACAGATAAACGCTAAGAGAAATTATTTGCTTTTTAGAATGACAGAATACCTCAAGTAGTACAGGTTCATAAGATCATCAGGTCCAACTCTCTTCTCCTCTTAGACCTACTTAAATCTACCTGAGGATGACCTAAAACTTTTCCTAAACTAGAGGAAGATACTCTAGTTCACTGAGAAATCATTAATTGTGGGAGTTGTATGATTTGAGGTTCCTTTGTCCATTTAATGTTTACCTCAGGAAAACAACAGACACCATCCAGGTAGAAAAGGTTTCATTAAAAAAAGCAAGTTCAACACTTCAAACACAAGAGGTTTTGACAGAAAATATAATTAAATTATAAAATGTGTGGTCACAGGACGTTGTTACAGGAGTGTAGATTTATAATTTTGCATCCATGAAAAAGCCATTGGGGCAAACATAAACAAAGATGAAGACTTGAACTCTGCCTCAGGAAGTTTCTAAAGCACAGCCTTCTATAAACACAGAAGGTAACATGAAAAACTGCTCGTCTGCTGTAGGGGACACTTTAGAAAGGCTGCTGGCAAAGCAGGGCAGACCTTTCTTCTATTCTGCTACATCCTATTTGTGTTCACAACAGAATTGTGTTCAGTCTTCTGTTCTAAAAAGTGTAGAAATTCAAGAAATAGACTGAAATATTCACACAAGTTTTAGACTGCAATTTCATTTAAATTCCTATTAATTTTTTTTTAAAAGAATAGAAATGTTGACCAATTTACTATTTCTCACAATTCCATTACGGCGGTAGAGGTGGAAAAATTTCTTACCAAATGGATGTATTTCATTCTACAGAAAAACTCCCAAAAAGGTGAAAATGCAAAATTTAGCATTTTATCTACTTTTGGTTTACTGAAATGAATGGGATAAAAAGAAACTAAAGTAACAGTCCAGGAAAAAACACACTTTGGGGAAATAATAAAGAGGATATATTTATATGTTATTTAATTACATAACAAACAAACATGACCTAGAATGCCTTCCAAACAAAGTAGGATTGCAAAAATCATCTTTTTTTTTTTTCCTGAGAGCACTGTGGATCTCTGAAGTATCTAAAATTATGAAGAATTCAAACCATTGCTAAAAGACAATTTTGTGAATTCTTGTATCAAAAGTAAGAAAAATTTATCTTTTAACTGTTATTTAGATTATTTGTGTATACACACATATGTAAATACTTCTATATTTCAAATATTGACAAGTATTTTTTGAACTAGATAAGCTCAAATAGCACTACAATAATATTCTTAAACACATGGAAGATGACTGTTAGAGAAAACATTTTTTTATGGAAAGGCCTCTGAAGGCTTAATGGGATGACGTGACAGAACTGGGTGTGTGGAGCAAGATTTGAGCAAAGGATGCGTCACGATGACTGTTTCTGTCTCAGGACCAATGCAAGAAGAGACATTGCCAGAGCATGAAAGACTGAGCCCTTGGCACTTTGAGTGAGAAAGGAGTGCTTTGAGGGCATCTTCCATGAGTCGAACAACTTTGGCATCCAGTTACCACCTTAACTCCTGAGAGGGTTTACAGTACACTACACGCTCTTCTCTCGGTCTCTAAGAACATTATTAATCCATTTTAAAAGGCACATTTTCTCATTTAAACACTTATGTATTGTTGCAGGAGATATTAAGCTGTCCCACAAATTAATAACAAATATTTACTGCAAAAACACGTGATAGAACTTGTTTTGCATTCAGACAAGGAACTCAGTTCAGTCCATTATTCTGCCTAAGGAAAGCTACTGGACCTCATTTTACTCAAATTGTGACAATATGTGTTATCCTGAAGACATGGAAGACACTAGATTTTTCTTACACTTTATTTGCCTTTCAGTAAGACTTCAGAAAAACCCTAAAATTATGGAGGATACTCGAGTTCCGATGGAGAATATCTGAAACTCTGCCAAGAACATCCAAAACAATGTGTGAACCACTAACAGTGTTTTCTAAAGACATATGCTTTCTAAATGTCTAAAGACATTTGATTTAGAGGGTAAGTTTGAAAACAATAACACACTACTGCACAAAAACAAGGAAAGAACAGACTTATTATTTGTTTCTCCTCTCTCCCTATCACATCGCTAAAATAAATACAAGCATGTCTGGCTACAGAACAGTAAAGACTGCATTTTAGACTTAAGTAAGTGATGATCTTTCAATATTAAGCACTAAATTACAGGTTTCTTAAAATAGTTTCCACAATACCTGAAAGGCATCCTGATGTTCATTCTTTCTGCATATTTGCACAAAGTCTCCCATGGACAGTGAATTTTAACAAACATGATATCACTGTTGGTAACAGCTGGCTGTAAAGAGCAGTAACAAGCAAATACATATTAATAATTTACCTTTATGCCAAGCACCCTTCTAGAAGCACTCTTCAGAGTCAAATTCTGATTTTAGGCCTGAATTGGGCATGCAACTCTGAAAATAAGAGCTCTTCTAGACAAAGGAAAATTAGTAACTTTTTCCCCTTAAAAACTGTCTCGTATGTGTAGACAAGTGTGGCAAAAGGCATCTGTAGGGAAAGATCTTTGGTCATGAACACGAGTAAAGGCTTTATGCAGCAGTGTTTCATATGGAATAAATTTTACATGGAATTAATTTTAAATCTCCACAAAGATTACATTAGATAAGCAGATTGAAGACCATTCTGTGTGTCTCCCATTAAAGGAGAAGAGTAGCCAGCTGCTAGAGACAAGAGAACAGATGAGAGATGGCTCCAGGCTGCACTCTGCTAAAATGGTAACTCCAGGGAATGGTTAAGTAATTGAGATATCTTCTGGGAACTTTCAAATGTGTAGGAATTGAGATGTTTTTTGTTAAAATTAAAATGTATACTCTTCACGAATGTTTTTCATCACTACTTTATTTGTACATAAAACAAGAGTTTCAGCCTTACAGATTTCTATATTCACCTCCTCTTATGAACACTTCAGTTCCCCACCCTTCTCCCAGATGTATTTGCTTGAGATTTTAAAAGTAGATATTTTGATATTTGAGTAGAGTCTCATTAAAGCCTCCAAAAACTTGAGTTTGCAAGGTTTTGTAAGTAAAGATTGAAGAAAATGCAGTTAAAGGGTTAATAACACTTAAAATGTTCACAATTTTACCTACCAGTTCCATAAAGTCATATCACAGTTCCGTACTACTACCTCAAACATTTTACTTTCTCAAAAGATGTGGATAAAATAAAATTCTAGTGGACAACATTTTAAAACATTTTATATCATATAAAACCATTTGTTTCTGAATGTCAATAATTCTGAACTGACAAACACTGAGATTTTACTATTTATTTAAATTGGAACAAACCCAGATATTTTTACTATTATACTGTAAGGATTCTTAAAAGCCTTAAACACAAATTTTAGTCAGGTTAGTTATTTATGAATATGCAACATGCTATATTGTGAGCTATAACTTGCAAGCTCATTGCTTAAACACAGAACATGTATTACAATTCTACTGAGTTGATAAAACAAGATGAAAGATACATGAGCAACAGGAGCTTACATCAGAATAGACTAAATATACACCTGTTCTGTAGGTAATTCATGAGACAGCTAAAAGCCAAGGCTGTTTCCCTGGCTCCATTTTCCATTTTTATATTAATACTACTATTACTAGCCATGGATTAACCAGAATAGTGATGACTTTCACTGCATGAGAAACAGTGAGACATTTAACACCGTGCATTCTGCTGAAAGACAGAGTTTACACATTAACCAGCATCATGGGTTACTGAAGCTTCTGTTCTGCAAGCATAAGAAGCTGAAACATTTCCCTTTGTACTGCACTGCACTTCTGTGTCCAAGCATGTACCCCCAAATCTTTTTACACACACGCTATCAAACTATTATTCTTATTAGTTTAATACAGTTAAGCAGATGATGGGAACAGCCTGACTGGAAAGGCTTGTAATATTGTCAGGAATCTTTTATCAGTTCAATAAAGTATGATAGGATTATAAAGGGGGTTTTTATGCCACATAAGCAACAAGACTCACCTCCCGTTCTAACATCAGCCCTTCTGCTCTCAAATTCTTCTCAAATGTGCTTCTTTTTTCTACCTGTGGACTTGATTTCTTGTAGACCAAGATGTAGTCAATGCGCTTTTTTCCATCTTTGAAGAAGAGTCCTGATGATGCCATGGCATCACTCTAGTGAAGATAAAATAAAAATACTCTAAGTATGGCATCTATAAAGATGAAGAGCCCCATCATGAACTGTATATAACACAGCACTTCCTAAACCATAGAAAAGTCCACATATCTGAACGATGAATATGTAACAAAGTCAGAAGAAAAAAAAAGTTGATGTGCATCAGTTGCTCAGGATTTCAAGTTAATTAGAACAAAACAAAATAAAATAGCTTCACAAAACCCATCTTAAAATTCTTGCATGGTGTGTATTGATATGAATAAACTTCTGTTAATCCCTATTTCAGGTGGGAATTAAAAAGAAAAAATAAAGGCAAGTCAATTAAAGCAATTTTCTCAGCTTTGTACCTGTGCAAATTTTATAGAACAAACATACTTGTATTTTCTCCAAGACAGAAATAAATCTAAAAAAATTTTAAAAGAAATGCTATTGATTGGGATGTTTCCATGGATAGTCTAGTTGAAGTGCTTTTGCAATGCCATTTTAGCAATGTTTAAATCTCGACTGGTTCCTTCCCACCATGCTTGCAAACACAATGAATTATCTGACCTTGATAGGGAAAACCCTGCTTTACATGCTGCTGCTAATGCAAGCTGGCTTTGCATCCTGTGCTTTGCATGATTCCAAACAGAGGCTAAACCAACTGGTGACAGCCTATAGAATCACAGAAACATTAGGTTAGGATGGACCTCCAAGATCATTGAGTCCAACCAAACACCACCTTGACAACTAAACCACAGCACTAAGTGCCACATCCAGTTGTGTCTTTAACACTTCCACAGATGCTGACTCCTCCACCTCCCAGGGCAGCCTGTTCCAATGCTTAACCACACTTTCCTGATGTCCAATCTGAGTGTCTCCTGGTGCAATTTGAGGCCATTTCCTCTTGTTCTGTTAACTGGTAGAAGAGGCTGACCCCCATCTTGCTACCATCTCATTTCAGATAGCTTTACAGAGAGAAGTAAGGATTCCTCTGAGGCTCCTCTTCTGACTAAACAACTCCAGTAACCCCAGACACTCCTCATAAGACTTAATCTCTCTAGATCCCTCACCAGCTCCATTGCCCTTCTCTGAACACTCTCCAGCACCTCAATGTCTTTCTTCAAATGAGAGGCCCAGAACTGGACACAATACTCAGTGTGTGCCCTCAGCAGTGCAGAGTACAGAGGGACAATCATAGTCCTGCTCTATTTCTGATACAGGCCAGGATGCCATTGGCCTTCTTGGCCACCTGGGCACACTGCTGGCTCATGTTCAGCCAGCTGTTGACCAGCACCCCCAGATCCTGAAGACTTTGAAATCTGCAAAGGTAAACTGAGAAACTATCATCATCTTCTGGAGAATGCAGCACTGATTTAAACACAAACTGTCCAGAAAAATGTTAGTTTCAAGTAGTATATACTACACCCATATATATAGGACCAAATGTTTATGAATGTTGCATCTCCTGAACAACAGGATGCTGATCTTAGAAATTAATTCTATTTGGATTATTTGGATATGGAATATATAGGACTCAGAGTTATATCCAATAGGTACACTCTCTATTCATAAATAGAGCCATGTATCAGTGCATGATATCAGTGTTATAAATACTGGATACCATCTCACTTGTTTCTATGTGAAACGTTTTTCTTACGCCCACATCTCTCGCTGCCAGCTTTCTACACATTTAGTGCTTCTGAAAACTCCTCAGTCTGCAAAACCTAAAGCATTTTAACAAGATTCTTAGTCCTTCTCTGCTTTTTTAACTCCCAAAACAAAACAAAAAACAAACAAAACAAAACAAAA
>VZRN01004655.1:3247022-3301726 GCA_013397935.1 Dasyornis broadbenti | reverse complement strand
AAAAAAAAAAAAAAAAAAAAAGAAAAGAAAAAGAACAGTCTGTCTCAGACCATCTACTTTTACAAAAGAGTGCATGACCTTACACCTGGGAACATTATTTAAGTACATTAAGCTTCAATTTAGAACTGTAGATTTTTAGGATCATTGAGTCCAACCATTAACCCAGCACTGCCAAACGCACGACTAAACCATGTCCCCAGGGGTCACATTACACATCTTTTAAATACCTCCAGGGATGGTGATTCCATCACTTCCCTGTGCAGCCTGTTCCAATGCTTGACCACCCTTTCAGTGAAGAAACTTTCCTAATATCCAATCTAAACACACCCTGGTTTAACTTGAGGATGTTTTATTTTGTCCTGCCACTTGCTACTTGGAAGAGGCTGACCCCCATGTGGCCACAACCTCCTTTCAGGTAGCTGTAGAGAGCAGTAACATTCCTCTTGACCTTTCTTTTCCCCAAACTAATCAACTCCAACTTCCTCAGCCACTCCATGTAAGACTTGTGCCCTGGATCCCTCTTAGAATACACTCCGCATCTCAATATCTTTATTCATATTTAGATAAATAATGTCTGAAATCCAAATTAAGGTAGTCAAGAGTGTCAACCAAGATTGTCAGTACACTGAATATAGGATATGTCACACCTAAGAATTCCGAATGGGAATGGTAGTAGAAACATTATTTTTAAATATTTTTTAAATAAAGTTATAGATTTAATGATTTAAAACTGTAAGATGCAGAGGTTTGAAGGTGAGGTAGTAGACCGAAGGTTCAAAAGCACAAGTTTGAATATGAAAGTTTTTAAAACCCAAACTTTTTCAGGTTCAAGACACAAGTAATGAATCTCCTCTTTAACAATGAAGGATTCCCGCACAAGTATTTTACAAAACCAGACCAGGGCTGCTTTTATGGCTCATGAAGCAGGCAAAATCAGATACAAAAAGCCTGGCCGAAACTCCCCCAAAAGGGAAATCTGGAACTTCTCTTACAGATTTTCTACTCATGCAATTTATGTACAGACGTGCTGCAAAATACATCAATATTTTTGTAATACACTTTACTGCCTTTGGATTATTATTTCTAGCCTTTCTTTCCTTGTTTCTGAAATACCTGGATTTTCTTCAGTCTCAGGAAAACATGTTTTATTTCTCAGATTAATGACAGCATCCAAATATGACCTCAGATTCATCAACACCAAACAGAATTATTTGGGGTCAATGTTAAAGAAATAATGAGCACTGATGACAGTAGAAAGAAATCTTCTATCTGTTTATCCCAGACCACTTTCTGAGAACAAACCCCACAGGCTGAAACGTGCAATAGTGAAGCCACTTACCACATTCATGCAGTGAACCTGGCCTATACGATACTGATTTCATAACTGATTGACTTTAATGCTACTGGCACCATGAGTTTCACTTTTGCACAATTCACAAGCAATGCTGACCATCTGCATTAGCTTTAATATGGTAATTACTTTAGTAATTAAGTGCCAGTAAAAGAATTTATATGGTGGTTTAGTTGGTTTTTTTCAGTTGATCTGAAGGAGCTCCATAGCATATAAGGAGAACAGGGAACAGAAATTTCAATTAAACACGTACGTCAGGGTATACTCTCTATACCTAGCACAGTGAATCAGCTGTTAGTACAGAGTGCTTTCAAGCACAGATCGTTTATTATTTATCTGCTGGTTTGGACCAATACATCTCTGATTCATTCTTTCACCTTTTACAACAGAGAAAAGGATCAGAAAAGGAGAAAAGCATCAGAAGAAATAATTTGTATATTGACCTTACTCTCCTCTATTCTGTTTAAGATTTCCCGTTTCACCTGAAAAATATGTAAAAAAGGACTGATCAACATTCTCTAATCCTCTTCATCCTCTCCATCGTCTTACTCCTCCAGATTTTCTGAAATGATATCCATCCGTTTAGCTTTCTTACATTTACACACATAAGAAAACTCATTTAAGTTTGGCTTGAAGAACACCTTTTAGAGTATTGCAATATAGTTCAGATTGTAAACTCAACAATTTGACCTTGTTCTTTCAGTCTTTAAATAGAAGAACTTCAACTGAGGCTGTGAAGTGCCACTTCACTCAACTTTACACTTGTTTATTATGCAGAATCATAATACAATGAATTGCATCAGAGTAAACTATTACCTTTGAGGCTTTGATACTATAGATCTGCTGCAGTTCCTTTGTTTTTATGATGTGTCAACATTTTTGATTGCCTCATAGCTTGTGATTAGTATAACAAATCACATGACATACTGCTTTGCAGTCTGAAAGTGTTAAATTCAAAATACTACCACTATCATTTAATGGAAGTTTACATAAGGCAAAACATACTGATCAATTTATCCTAGAACACATTTGATATACATGTACACATAAACACAGAGGCTGACAACTATATTTTCCGACCACCTCTTAGTAGTTTGCTGCAGATGTACTTTGTTAGCTGCTTTAGAGTACATCTAAAAAATAGTTTCATCTACTACCCTTGTATTCAGTAGTTACAAATAAAATATCAATAAAAGCACAACATGAACGTCAGTCTGGCAGGAGGCAAAGAGCCCATGGGACTCAGCCCAGAGCAGGTTGTTCTGACTGAATGTACCCAGAACAGGGAGAAACAACCCTTACACCAGGGTGTAGCTCAGGCAGTGAAGAGTCTATTTCAGCTTCTGACTTCAAGGAATGTTGTTCACTTAACAAAAAGACTATAATGAAGTTTCACATTTATATGAACATACAGAAAACATCAACTGTCAGTCATAACCAGCAACAGGAGCATTCACTGAAATAAGTGACAACTGATACAGCAGACAAGAACTAAGCTCATACAGCAAAATGTGTTTATTTTGTCTCCACAGAATAGAGAATGAAGTTCAGCTATCCTCTGTGTGGGTGGTGTCACTTGGATTACATTTGTAAAATTATATATAGGAAAGCAAATACACCAACAGACTGGTGCCTGGGATCTAAAAGATAGATAGGTACACACAGCTGGGCCTTGGGAGTCTTCTTTTACAACTCTACCCTAAATTTGCTGAATTTCTCTCCCCAAAATTTTTTTATGTCATGGTGATGATGTCTGGAACAGAATTAATTTCCTTCCTAAGACAGCTCATGAATTCTGATGCTAAATGTGCTAGAGAAAAATAATTTTACTAAACTCTTGCCAATAATGAAGCAATGTACTAAAGAGAGACTTACTCAAAAGTCTCGAGTTTTTTCCCAAGGAAACTCTGAGAAGGGAAGACTCCACCAGTAGAAAAAGTGGTGCAACCACTGGAAATGCAAGTACTAAATCCAAGCATTGAGTCTCAATTCCACCACTCCGTAATAGCACCACCTCCCCAGTAGCATTTTTTAGAGACAAATACACAGGGAAGAGTAGCAGAACCAGAAAACAGAGGAGGAAGAAAACAAAGACAAGTAAGCAGACTTTGAAATGTGTTTGCTTCCTCATGGAAACACTGACGTACTGCTGACATCTAGAACATTTGTAAATACCACCATGAAATGATGTTTATATTTTGGCATGGTTTCTTAGAGCCCAAAAAGGACAGTATGGATTGTCAAATATATATGTATGTATATGGAAACTCTCAAACACACAGATATGTATACATGCACATACACTATCACCCTGTACACTTGCAAGGAAAATGAACTTGGAACAGAGGAGTCAGAAGAGAAAGACACTTAAAATGCAAAAACACACTGGTTACCAGAGGTGTGTCATGGAAAAGCAGTTTCCTGTACTTCTTCATGTCTTGGCTTTAAAGAGATCTTTCAGAGATAATACTGGATTAATTCAGGGCTATTAAATCATGTTTAGGCAGAAGTAGCCATGGAAACAATCTGAAGAACGAGGGCTGGAATTTTGACAGAGGTAAAGCCCGATCCATTAACTTCTTCATCGTGGCAACTACTGAAACTGAAAAATCTACATGAACACCTTTCCTGTTCTATCTCTGAGTAGAACTGTTCTCTCTAATAAAAGAAAACTTCTGTTCAATATAATTCACTGGTCTTCATAAGATGCTATTAGGTAGAAAGATTACTGGCTGATTCATGAAAACCACCTCATTTATTTAGATTACTAATTCTTCCTAATCCAGTTACCATGAATTTAGTATTAACATCTTCAGTAATATTCACGCCAAAGGATGCCACCATTTCAGTGGTTAGTGTTCACATTCGGAGCTTATGACTCAACTCATACCTGAAGTATTTTCTGGAAATAAATACATCTCTGATGCTAACTGCAGTGGTTTATTCCATGAACAGAAGTGGGATACCTAAATAATGCTTGCTTTGTTTCCTGATGTTTAAAAATCAAAGCTGGGACCTCAATAAGTTTATAGACTCCTTAAGTTAAATGGAATTAGCTGTGAAGAATTCTTAAATAGTACTAGACCCATTTTTTACATTTTAAAAACATACTCTGATTAAGAATAATCTACGGTGTGCTATATGTGAAATTTTCTAAGCACGCATCTAAGTTAGAGCTCATCTTTGTGTGCTTGTAGGAATGGATAAACCAGAAATAGATTTATTAGAATCATCCTTTCAATTACCTAATTTCAAAAATAGATTGATGATTTTGAGTGTATATTGGTTTAGCGTTCTTCTTGTGCAAATAACGTAGGAAAGAAAATTGAGGACACATTAGCATATGCAAAGACATCCAAACTATCTTGGGCATCAAAGACAACATGTCAGGCTTCCACAATTTCCCATGCTATCATATTTCTGTGTGACTACACTGCTGTGCAGAACACAGCTTTTTTTCTGAATGGAGAGGAAGACTTCCAGAAGTATCTGACCTTTCTAACTAAACTGCAGTTTAACTTTTCAGGAGTAAACCAAAGGATTAGCAATTATTTTAGCTTCTTCATAGAGGACATCTTTTTCCATTTATATTCTACTCAGACTTGCAGAGTAAGCATGAAAAATACATTTGTATATATTATGAAAAACACATTTGACTTCAGGAAAGGAGTGGGTTAGGTGATATGCAAAAATATTGAAAGGAAGTCTGTTCAATATTACCATAGGAGGGAGCAGCAATGGAGGATGTTTGGAGACAGAAGGAGCCTTTTTAGTATTTAACCTCTTCTATATGCTCTTGAAGTCTAATATGGAGGTCTTAAGAAGCATACTAACATAACCACTGAAATTTTTTCTTTACATGTTTATTTTTAAAAATTTTCATCTTTATGATAACATTACTTACTACTTACCCTGCATATCCTGAAATATTTTCTGAGCTCTTTTTTTGCTTTTTTTTAAAACAAAATCTCACAGGAGATGAGAGCCAAGCACTAAAAGCATAAACATGAAGTTAACTTTTATTGCACTTTACCACATCCTTCCATTCTGGGATAATGACTTTTTTCTGTTATCATTGCTTTTAAGCTTTATTAACTTCTGTGTTATTAGACTGCATTTTTGGACTACCAGAAAAAGGCAGTAAATTAGGCTATTGTATAGGCAGCATATCTTCATAGTTCCTGAATCCACACTGATAATAATGAGAACTTTGTTCTAAAACTCCTTTACCTTGCCAGGTAGCAAAATGCACTACGTAGATAAAAATAAAATTATTAGATCAAAGAGAGTAACTGTGATGTTGTGACTAGAAGGAAGTGGAACTAATTTCTCAAATATTCCTATCTTGCTACCATGCATGTAATAGCAACAGGTAAAGAAAACGATTCACTGCTGCTGATTTTGCTGCTTCTCTGGACAAATGTTGCCTTCCACTCACTCAAGTGATAAAGTCTGTTTAAGCCTGCTTCCCTTTCCTACAGAAACTAAAACATTTCATATACTGCAGTAATGATGATGAGTGTGACGAGCATTAGAACAGTTATATGACTCATGAAGGATGCATTCAATGCTAAAATCATGAAGTGCCACAGGTACAATCCATGAGAGAACTCTACAATGGTCTCCTGAAGAGCACACCGTATGTACGGTACAGAGGCTTACAGTAATTCAACCACTTCTAGATTTGTAATATAGGATTATTGATGCCTACAGGAATATACCAGAAATCACAGAATCGCTGGTAAAAAACCCCATGCTGCAGAAAACACTATTTCCAGTGCGGGAAGAAGAAAATTATTCAGAACCTCTTGAGGTTAGGTCATTTTTCATATGTTTGCAAGCAATTATGCTTAATGGAAAGGAGAATTAAGGGTCTCTTAGTTGAAAGTAAAACTAAAAAAAATTACATGTTTTGAACAGAAAATCCATCATAATTCTTTGATGTTATAGTGGATGAACTGCTGGAGAAAATGTATTGCGATAAATAGTATGATTAAGCAATTACTAAGTAAGATAACATGCCAGTTTTATCTGGTGAGATGAGATGGCTTTTCTAGTGCTTTAGTTGAGGTTCTGAAAATATTCCTACACTCTCCTATACATAAGCGAATTTTATCTTTCATTCAATGAGTCTAGATACCATTTTGAAACTGCTTAGAAGAAGAAGAATCCTATACTCATCTAGAGCACTCTCAACTGACCATTTGCTACATGAATGTACTTCTTCTAAACTTTCAGAATTTCTTGAGGCCTCCCAGATATCAAGAGTTCCACTCCATGCTCAGAATCCTATATCCTAAATTCTGTGCAATATAAATTTATTGAAAGATGGCTACTGCCTCTTAGATGAGTCAATAAAAAAATTAGAATCCTGGATTTTATATAATTTTGCTTGATTTTGGTACAGACAATTCCATTCACTGATTCTGTTGGTGAAACTACAATATTGTTACCAACATTTTCCAAAATCATCAGGATAAATAAAACCCTCTAACATTGTCTTCTTAGTGTTTGCAAGAAAGGCATTACTTTATTTTTGGCCAGGAGCTGTGTGTGGCCAACAAAATTTCAGCCTCCAAAAAGACCCTGATACAAAACTTTTCTACCTACTTATCCATTTTCAGCAAACAAAGAAATTAATGTTCATTAGTTCTAAATTACATAATTCTCTTTCATTAACTAGTATTCTATCCTCTATTGGTTATTATTTCTCTCTGCACATCCTACTTAGTCAATATTTTTAATCATTTTAGTATTTTTTTCCTCCAGTTGGGACTTTCCAGCACACATACTTAGTCTCTTCTTTATCTTCTGGTTTCTGCAAAATGTCCTCATGATCCCTAAATTCTGCACTCCTTGTATCCAATTTCCACAATACATCACTCTTCTCCCAGGCTTTCTTCATTGAAGCATATCAAGTTTCGTTTAACAAAACTTAAAAGTTTCAGTTATTTTAACAAGTTGTGCTCCCACAACGGCAGCTTATGACAACTTTGCTAAATGCTAACTGAAAGTGCTTTAAGACTTACCACACTGCTTATGATTAATTAAAACAATTAATTAAAAGTTAATTAAAAACATTAACTAAAATTATTTTAAAACTTTTATCATTTCCAAATATTTGGGAACCACCTAAATTTCTTACCATGAGATGCCCATTTATTTAGACTGCAACTTATGTAGACCTTTAAAAACTGCATTTTAAAAATATTTAAGCACATTCTGACAGTTAATACAATTTAATAAAGTTTTGTGTTCATTACCTTTAAAGACGATTTAGTTCGAGGTTCTGTTTTCTGCCTGGTGAGCTTATTTTGAATAAGCAATGATTGATCTGTACGAGCATCATAATTCCCATGTTCTGAATCATCTGTGTATGTATCTTTGTCCTTTCCTACATCTGAAGGAAAACCAGAAAACAATGGGCTCATTTTAGATTAAAATGGATAGAAATGAACAGCATTACTACCACCACAGCTGAATATTCATTTTATGTATACACCTTTTAATAACGTATTTCCTTTCCTGTAAAAGCTTTATACTTGAAATGTTATCATGTTTATCTTAAACTAGAAGTGACTGTATTTTTAGTAGAAGGCCTATAGAAAAGGTCTTTTATTAGCATTCAAATAAAAAAGTCCATAACCTCCTTTACAACAGTTTAAAAAAACACCACAAAATGATATGAATATTCAAATGCTTGACTCACAATTGTTGAGAATCAAAATGTTTCACCAAACAGGCAGGCAATACCCTGGAGACCAGAGTAACATCTCGTGCTTTAAATTTAAACAAGCAGTCAAACTGCCTGATTCCCCTACACACATGCAGATATAGCATTTGAAAATTTGCACATTAAGATATTGCAGTAAGCACTTTGGAACACATTTTAAGAGGTGGTAGAAGGTAGAAGAATATAATGAAGAAAGTGTTCTCCCTGTCACTGGATTTAGTTTTAATTGCTCAGTTAAAGCTTTTATGAAAACTTAGCTGAGAACCCTAAGAGAGCTGCAGGAAACTGAGGACCTTCCTGAGAGTTTATCCATATTGTTCATTAAAGAATCATGACAACGCTTGCCCTGTACACCCAGTAGGAATAAAATGAAGGGCAATGTCTTACAGTGTTGGACTGTAAAGTTTTAACGAATGTTGGAAAACGGCTAGTCTGGAAAAAATATGTTAAAGATTAAAAAGATGGAATAATTATTGCCACACAATATTATCTTGGACAAATTGGAAAAAGAAACATATTCAGACAAAAAAATTACCCACAAATCCTGAGTCAAGTTCCCATCTCAGCTTTCACATCAACATGGGAAAAGTCAGGTGGACTAGGAACAGCATTTAGCCCAGTAATTCGAAACCCTAAATAGAAGCCAAGAAACAAGTCGTGGTTGCTGTGGGAACCACAATCTTGAATTTCATGGATTTTAAATTCATAAAAGTTCATCTGCAATATTCAAGTATTTTTCATTAAGTTGTTCAGTTAAATTCTCCACACTAAGTACCACAGAAATTTAAGAAAAAATAACCACAATTATCTCACGTACCCTAAACATTTCACATTTCTGAGATAGAATATTAAAAACTAGAACATTTACTAAGCACCATTTTTTCTTCAATTTAGTTACTACATAATGATTTTACAAAATGTTCCCTTGATAACTTCTAATATTGATATTAACTGTGGTAAATCTGTGATGGGATTTCTTAACGTACAAAATAGCTTGTTTTAATTGTCGAAGTGCCTAACTCAGGGATTTTATTTAGTTTAAACATTGTTTTAACTTAATATACTATTTACTCTCTGGTCAATAAAAATGAATGCAGTTAAAAGAAGGTCTCAGGTGGCAGGTATACAAAGTAGGAAATGGTACTTAGCAAGTCTGCAGATTTGACCCATGCCCAGGTTTGATGAGCTCTCAGTTTTACTAAAGAGCAAGAGCTTCTAACAGGAGCCAGGAAAATGAAGAGATAGGCCTATGAAACCTAAACTAGGCCATTTAAGCTGAAAGGAACACTATACTTACATTAAGAAGTCTATTTTTATGAGGCAAGTTTTAGAGAATTAGACATTATGAGTACACCCAATAATAACAAAAAAAGTTTTTGCAAAGCTTTTGCAACTTTTTTATTTAAACAATTTGAAGTTATGAATAAGTTTTCCCTCTGTGCTCAACACACTTTACCTGATAAACATTTTTATGCTTTCAAGGACATGCATTTGAAATTGCAGCATCTATCTTCTGTAAAAAAGTTATTATCTTACACCTAGAGATACCTGCTCTCCTGCCTGAAATGTAGTTGAAATTTTTTTTAGCAAAACAAAAACCCAAAACAACCCCTGAAATTAATGTATAATTAAAAAGAAACCTTATATAAAACTTAGATACTTGCTATTGTTTCTTTCAGCAGTTGAGTACTTATTTTATGCGTGTAAAGCACTCTCCCACTATGTAATGATATTAATACAGTAAAAGGGGGAAGAATATTTAGCATTTAGACATGCCACTTGAATAAGCTTTTTTACACCTATCGGAAAAAATGTAAGACTGAGACACATACCATACAATCCGTATTTCAAAAGTATATTCAAAAGTGTGCATTGTTCTTACCGTTCATGCAGTTTTAGACACTAATGTCAACAAAACACCAAAACATAGTTTGTAGATACTTTGAACAGACTAGTTGTCCCATTTACCCCTCTTGCAGCATATATTAAAAGAAAATCATTAATATAAATAATTATACTTGAAGAAAATGTTCAATGGAATGCATAATATTTCCATACCAGAACAAGTAAGAAAGAACAATTATAATGTGTGTGTGTTTTGGGAGGCTCATTTCATTTCTTAAGTTTAACTTTTTGCAAATTTCTTTTGATTATTTTTAATGTTTTTAAATAACAAAGAATAAAATATGTTGATTTTAGAAAAAGAATTTAAGAGAATATAACAGCAACTAACCTTTGCTACTAATAGCATTGGCTGTTCTTCTATTTTTTATGACCAAGTGCTTTTTCTGTTAAAAGGTAGCCACTGCTTTTATTTAAAAACCAAGTCTCTTTCCCATATTTTCCCACCCACTAAGCCAAACCACATTTCCTTAAAGATAACTTGCATACTAAATGCACAATGATTTTACTCCTTAAGATTTCTTCAATAACAGCAATTTCTAAGCTTCTGTGACATTTTTATATAATGTTTTTCTATAAAGTAACACTGTTTTCTGCCATCCTTTCCTCCTCAATCTCTATTATTTGGTTGTGTATTTTATCTTCCATGTGGGATTGCCACAACGCAAAGCAAGATAGCATCCCTGAATCTTGTGTCTGGAGTTGTATTGTTCAAGGATGTTTTTAATGCAACTTACCCCAAAAGCAATGACATAGACTAACAGTCTTTCTATTTGATTTGCAGCATAAGTATCCATCTTTAAATTCAAACACAGATCTTTATTCGGCTCCAGCTCCACAAAATGTCATGAGGAAAGCTTAACTGCCTGAAGTTCTCTCCCTCAGCATGGTGGGAGAACTGCTGTTTACTACATTTTTATTTTTCATCATGTGTTCCCCGGCCTATGACAACCCATTTGGTTGTTACTGTCGAGATCAGCTGCCAGTGCTTTCTACACTTGTCCTTCTTGGATAAGCTCTAATGCCAGCCATCACAGTTAGTCTCTTTGATCATTTCTGACAAACTGTTAATGATGTGCCATTCACAATGGATGCCCAGTGCACACCCAACCCCTCAGGCTATAAACTGTGTGTTAAATAAGGTAAAAAAGAGGAAACCTGGCAATGCAGGGCAGTGGTTTTTTTTCTTCATACCAATGATTCAGCCCTGATAACTCCCTCCTGGGAAGCAGCAGCAAAGTCCCACTCATCCTGAGGGGGTCCTGTCTGTTAATCAGCCATAATGAACTGAATGGCAGCAGCAGAATAGGCAGCTGCAATGACCACCAAGGACATACAAAAAAAATCCTATAGCTTTACATCATTCCATTGTGAAACTCACACCCTGAGGGAGGTACTGAGCATTCATGCCTGGACCTGAGCATATGTAAGAGGGGACTCAGGACACCACCAGCACCACCACTCCACAGATCCAGAGGACAAGAACTTCCACAGGACCACTGCTTTCAACAGCAACCATCACTTCAACAGGACTGCAACCACCACCCTGACCCACAGGGTGCCAGCTTGTACTCTGACTTCGTGGGTCTGAGCCAGTTTTTCTGTGTCATTGCATCTATTGTATTATTTCTATTAAATTATAACTCTGACCTGAAATCCCTCTCAAGGCAATTATGCGGGGTTCATTTCTCCCACTGTTTTATTTTCAAACTAGCATAAGGAAGAAAAAAAAGAAACCATTCAGTTAATATTGCTCTAGAAGCTCAGGCTTTTTATACCAATTGACAGAAAGCCCTGAATACACCTCAGCTATTACTCGCCTGCCCAAGCTCAGGGGGGTTGTGGACTCCCCATCCCTGAAGACGTTCAAGGCCAGGTTGGATGGGGCTTTGAGTAACCTCGTCCAGTGGAAGGTGTCCCTGCCCATGGCAGGGGAGTTGGGACTAGATCATGATTGAGGTTCCTCCCAGCTCTAACCATTGTATGATTCTTTGCTGCTGTTAATAAATGCCATCCCATTTGTGTTTCGCTGGGCACAGCTGAAAGACATGAGCTAGAAGTGTCCTATTTGTATATACCAGTAGACTGGCAAGGCCTGCAATTTTTTTATTAAACACATTTAGTAGGATTTTATTAATTTTTCTCCTTACAGAGCTAAAAAAAGTTGATCTGATTCAAACTGTGTAGGTCTAATTACTAAAATCCTACTCTATGAAAATGTCTTATGATCAATGTTTATATGTTGAAATATGTCAGCTGAGCAGATATGCTGTATTTAGCTTTTAGTTAATCCACGCTGCAGTTATTAATTCAGTAAGGTAAAAAACCTTTAGTCAATGTAAAAATATGCTAAAATCGGAAAAAAGTGTAATAACTGTTTACAAAGCATTTTTCCATTTCTCCTCTACTGCAGGTCCAAAAAACAAAACTAAATAAAAAATCTGACCTGTTGGGGAGACTGCTGGCTAAAAATCTCGCTACATTAATACTCAATTAAATGGAAGATCTTGACGTACCTGAAAAATTTTGAGATTGTGCAAAACCTCAAGAAATATAAAGAATAAAGTGAAAGGGAGAGGGGGAAGCATGACTGGTAGAAAAAAGAAAAAAGTCTGCTGCTCTGGGGAACCTGCAAATGGAGAAGGGAACTCGCATATGTTTGTGCCCATGTCCTCAAACCAACACGGACATCAAAACGACATTTGCCTTCATTCTTAAGCACTTAAGCACTATTTCAGTTTTGAGCACCTTGCAGAAGTTTTTTTTTTCCATGTCTGCTGTGGTGGGTTGACCCTAGCTGGATGCCAGGTGCCCCCTACAGACACTCTTGTCACTCCACACCTCAGCAGAACTGGGAAGGGAAAAATGCACTGAAAGGCTCAAGTAGAGACAAGGACAGGGAAAGATCACTCACCAATTACGGTCATGGTCAAAAGACATACCTTGAGGAAAATAAATTAATTACCAATAAGTTCAGAGGAGAATAATGCCAAATAAAGCTAAACCTTCCTGCTAGCCCTCCCTTCCTGGACTTAAATTTACTCCTGAGTTCTTGATCTCCTCTTGCAGGAGCAGCACAGGGGGACTGGAAATGGGAGTTGCAGTCAGTTTATCACACACTGTGCTTCTCCTTCCTCCCCAACGGGGAACTCCTCACAGTCTTCCCATGCTCCAACATGAGGTCCCTCCATTGAGAACAGTCCTCCATAAACTGCTCCAACATGAGTCCTCCTCATGGGCTGCAGCCCTTCATGAACTGCTTCAGCCTGGCTTCCTTACACGGGGTGCAGTCCCTGAGGACAAGACTGCCCTAGCATGGGACCACAAGTCCTGCCAGCAAACCTACTCCAGTATGGGCTCCTCTCTCCACAGGTCCTACCATGATGAGCCTACTCTAGGAAAATCAATATGCTATTATGACTCTGGGTCAGGAAAATTTCTGTATTAAATGGTTTAGCTTTCACCAATACTGCAAAAATAAGACAGAAAAAAAAAGGGGGGGATTAATTGCAAATAAGGAGAAGGATATTAAATGAGAGAAAAGGGTGACAGCTTCTAATTCTACAGGTAGAGCCCAAATCACATTTTAATAAAATCAGTGGGAATTTCAGTATTCAATTCAGTATGTCAAGGACTTCACTTTAATTAAGTACAAACTTAAAGCAGATACACCCATATAATTGTTAGAATAACAGAACACATAAATAAGTAATGTCACCTTGGATCCACACTCAAGTATAAAGTGATTTGAAAAAGAGTCAAGCATTAATTAAGCAGATAAGAGATCTCTTCATCCTAGCAGCTGCTTTGCTCTGCTATCTTGTTATATAGAGGCAGGATGAATAACTTCAGTCTTCATACATCACAAAAACCTATCAACACTTCCTGACACATAATTTGGCAACACTTAATGCATGACAATAAGATATGCCCTGTAACATCACTTACATGATAAAACATTGATGACAATTTCATTTCTGAAAACCCTTCACATAAAAATGAAGAAGTATTTAGCTTAGAAATAGATATCTAAGTCAACCTTTTGAACCTTCCTTTTTGGGTCTTCTTAACTGCTTGGCTATCTTTCTTACTATCACACTTTTCTGAAGGGCTAAGAGTGCATTTTAATTTTCTGACGGGCTAAAAAGCACTTATCTTGATTCCTCTGTAGCATGCAATCCACCAATATATTTTATATATATACACTGTATATACGTATGTATGTATATATGTAGTGTATGGTAGCAAAAGTTTTTCAATTGAAATGTGGCATAGTTATGGAAAGGAAAATTAATATATATATTATTCCTAAATAGTTTCTGTTTCACAAACTTTGGTATGACAACTCTTTACTCAATCCTTTGAGCCTTTACACATTTAAGGATAGGCTTTGCAAAGCTTTAGTAAGAAAGAGATTATTGGTCAGGAAAATAATCCTCTTTTGTCCTAATTTTAGTCCTAGAAAAAGCAAATAACCTGGAGAAGAACATCACTAGACAGCTAGATAAATGATATTGTGATGGATTTAGGTCTCATTTTATTTTGCTGTGCATCTGGAATACTATATTACACACATACTATGGAAAGGTTTTCAGCTACCTGTGTATGTGTATTTAGATATGAAAAACTACCATAACAGACAAATACAGACTTTTCTTAATGTACAACTTCTTATGAACTTTCAGACAGTGGTAACTGTTACACAGACTACTTATTTTTTAAAAAGAGAGTCAGGCATATATTACTGCTCTTTAGAGGAGTTAAGACAGCGTACAGAACTGGTAGAGGCAGATTGAATGCCTAAAGCACATCAATATTTTGAATCTCAATACTAAGTCCAAAGACTAATCCTTATTATGTTTCAATGAGCACTGAATAGATTACACAGCTTCTTCATCCATACTGCCAGCTCTCCAGGCATGAACCAGTTCTAATAAGGGACGTGGACAACTCTAGGTATAGGACAAACTGTTCTAATGCCATCTCACTACACAGGCAGAACACACGTGACAGCCCTTATTTATGCAGGCACTGACCACAAACTTGTGAAAAAATTATTCTAGAAGGCATAATGGAAATATCATTATTTCTCTTGAAGCAGAAACTGAGCCTGGTTTTCTTGGATCGTATCTTCTGTGATGTTTCAGCCCCTCTTTTCATGTAAACACTGTATGTATTGCACAGTTTATACATATATATATGTATGTCCATTTCAACATTACAAAATTGACTTACAAACACTTCTATAATTGAGCACTGAAAAAAGTTTCAGAGTGGGAAGGGAGTGAGTGAGTCAAGAAGACGGGCATTCCAGTATGCCTGAAACCTCAAAGTTCACTTATATGTTACAGAAGCTCAGTGCCTATCACTTTGATTGAATTTACTGATTCCTCAAACTAAAAACACTATTTAACACCTAAAACTGACAGAGGAACAATAACACAAATCCATAATGTCCTTGATCCTGTTTATCTGTGTTAGTAACAAAGGTGTAATACATTATCTTTTTACTTCATAAATCCATTAACATCATTAACTAAACTTGTCCAACAGATTTATGGCATCTTCTATAGTCAACTTAAATTAAAGAGAATCTTTCCACTGAAGTCCTTTATCTGATGCCTGTTAATCCCCTTCACACAAGACGGTTTGTCTATAGACAATTCAGGAAGAGGAGAAAGCCATTTGGCCTACATTTCTACAACACTGCCTAATTAAAAATTCACCACATTCACTTAATTCAGCTTTCTTTCATGTTCTCAGGAGAACAGTTTGAAAATATTCACTAAGATGATGATACCCATTAATCAGCCTGTTTTTCAAACTCCATCAAATTGCTGGAGTACCTATCAAAAGCATTGTTTTAACCTATCTGGTGATCAAAGTTCAAGCTGCAATATTCCTTTTTCAGGTTTTTCTTTTTACTTCCCCTGCCCACCTATATTCATAATCAGGATAAAACTGAAAATTTTAGACTTGGAGACAAATTTTACCCACATAAATACGCCACTAAAGCACCAACAAACTGTATGTTGAAGGTACACAAGCCATTTTGTTACATGCACCTTTTAACTGTCCCTTATTTCTCTTCACGAATCTAACAGATAATGCTGATTTTTATATAAGGCAATTCTTACTACTGACCACTGGGATTTATGTTTAAATACTGTTTTCTTTCTTGCTTGTAACTGAATAACCCAATCAGTTACGTTTCTATAAATAGATAATAACTTCACAGATCTCACATATCTAATTTGAGTCTGACTCAATTAACATGGGCTAATTCATGAAACAAGTTAGTAAAGGGCCACTATTTAAATATTTTTTTCTTTTTCTTCAACGAGCATAGCTGTAGTCAGAAGAGAAGAAACATCCACACCAAAGTTTAATACAATTTTGAACTGAAAAGAATCAGTCTATCTTTTCCTCAATTGCTGAGCCTTCTATGTATCTTTTCAGGTTAAAACTAAGTAATGTGAATGAAAAACACTGCATCATTTACTATGAGAAAGAATTACTGCTGACATATACAAATATGCATTAATATCAGCATGTGTATGTGTAAGTAATTCAGTGAAAAACAGAGCAGGATATAAAAAAAAAAGAGAAGGAAATTATAACAGTAAAATCTTCTAGGATCCATGCTTACCGACGAACTACAGCAGGAAAGTGCAGTAGCTTTAACTGGAACCTTACTGACATACGATTTTCTTTTGTAATCCTCGTGTCAAATTTTTGGTCTGTGCCATGATTTTGGAATATTTGGTTCTGAACATGTATCAATTTCACTATTTCCAGTAGCTAGCTCTTCAGGAAATCTTGAGAAGCCTCTGATCTATCATATATTTTAGGCATCAAGAAAAGTCAATGCTAAATCATATGAGAGGTGAGCAGACCTAGCTTTCTGAAAGCAGATCTCTTTCATTTAGCATGAAGGTATGATTTCTAGTTTGATGCTTCATCAACTGTGAGCAAAAATATCTTTCATAGTAGTTGTGCAAGGTGCAGCAATATCTTTGTGTCTGTATGGGTAAAATAGACAGCCAGGGAATTTCAAAACTATTAATTTTGGAACTTGCAAGTTACTACCCATGTGTGTATTTACAGATTCAATTTGCAGTTGCAAGGATGGGATTACTCTAAAAATAACTTCTTTCCTACTTTGACTTAATCACAGCATCAAAATTGTAGTAATGCAGTATAAATGTGGCAATTTTCTGCATTATTTTTTTGTTTGTTTCCCAAATTGTAACACTTTTGATATGTAAATATCTAAAGCAAATACATAAAATATCTAAAACCAAAAACAACAGCAGAACTGCAGCCATGACAACAGTGAACATGAATATGAATATAAAGGAATAATAAGTGAATAATTACAACTTCAAAGAATTTCAAGTACATGCTTCCAAATGATTGCATTATGAAGGATTGTAATGGGAAAAGGATACACTGAACGTATGACACTTCTCTATCTTTAGTCCCTATTTACTTTTAGTCTAGAAGGTGAGACAGTATCAGGAAATTTATGACAGCATGCATTTCTTTGGTCACACTTAGTCTCCTCTTCCAAAAAAAAAGAAAGTTCAGGGTAAGTATGGCCTTTCCATACTTAAATACTGCCAGTGTAATCAAAGAATCATTAATTTGTCATTATTTCAGTTCAGACAAAAACTTACCTAAAAACGGGTCACTGTATTCTGTACTAGACAGCTTAATCAAGTTGTTTTCCAAAGTCTCCACCACTTTAGCTGGAATAAATGCAATACCTGTATCAGCATTCACATGTATTTTTTAAGTAAAAGTCTCTTTACTTAGAAAAACAAAAAAACTTTTTAAAGCTGTCAGTAACTCAAATAATAAACTTTGGACTGAAATTTTGAAAAGCACTTTCCATTGATAGAAAAAAGAGCAAGATCACTTTAATGAAGACTTTCAGTCCATTCCTGAGAGAAGTTTAACTCAATAAAATAACTCACTAGAACAATAATTAGTGCCTAGTATCTACCAACATAAAGGAAAGACATCAAAATCGAGTAGCAGAAGTCAGATGAGTTAATTTATTCTATAAAGGTTCACATATAGCTGGTAATAGAGGAGGGCAATAGTTGGCAACAGGTGACACACAGTGATTGCAATTCCAACTAGACTAGTTTATCTGATAGGGCATGTTTATCTGTTAAATCAGAAATCCTAAAATAAAAGTAATTCCTTATTTCAATACAAGCTAAAATTTGGAAGGATTTTCTCTGTCTGCTCTCATTCTCGCCATACCACTCTTCCCTGATTCTACTGTCCATGAGTGAATGCATCTTGTCCTACATGTTCATATATAAAGACATTTTTTGCCAAAAGCCTAATATTTATTCTTTCTTTTTCACCTAAGACAGACTACAGAAACCGTCATACTCTTCTCCAGCATAAATGAGCAAGACCTTCTTGCCTTGTTTCCATCGAGACAGAAAAAAGTCATAATTGAGAAAAATAAAAATTAGTTTAAACTTCACTTCAAACATTATAATGATTCACTCAAGAATATGGTAATATGGTATGTGTAGATGTTTTGTGCAAAAATATTTCTCCAACAAACCGAAGATATCTAAATAAATCAGAGTTTATTAGTGCTGGAATGAGCTCTTGAAAGAGAAGAATCTCCTACCTCGTTCTGACACTACATCCACTGTAGCTGTCGATGTCCCTGCACTTAAAGGCTGGGGCTGGGGCTGTGGCTGCACACGATTTGGCTGCAGAAATGAAGAATGTTTGCTCAGGCTTTGAGGATGTGTTTGGCTCTGGGCGAGGCATGGCATAGATCTTCTAGAAGGTTTTAATGGGTGCTCTTTCACTGTCTCACTCTTGCTTGTATTCATACCTGAAAAAGCCAAAAGAAAAATAACATCATAAGCTCTACCATATCAGGCCACAAAAAAGAAAGGTAGCTAATTAGGAAACCACTTAATAAGCAACTCTTCAACTAAACAAAAATGTCACGCTGTAAGGTTTGAAGTTATTGAAAAATAACCCAACAAAGTAAAATACAGATGCTAATAGTATTCCATTCTGTATAATACTTATATTTTCCTTTCAAAGCTACAAAAATTTCCCCTTCACCATTATGGAAATATATTAATGCTCTTAATTCTATTACCTATTGAGTAACCTTTGTGAAAAAACATTGTAGAACAACAACCAAATGTGGAAAAAAAAGACCCCAAACATTCCAGTGTCAGTTAGAACAAAGACAGCTGGGACAATGATTTGTCTCTTGAGAGTTGTTTCTGAGAGACACAGAAATTAAGTAGCTTTCCTAAATTTACATGGAAGAAAAACTCGTTATTATACACCTCCTGATTCAATACTGAGCATTGACACACACAATCCTTGTAAAAATTAAACCAACACTGAGAAAAATCCAAGTCCGCTCGTGTAGTTAGTCTATTTTCCTACACACTGTAGTATCAAAGTTAGTGTAGTTAGTCTATTTTACTACACTATTTCTCTTCTTGACAGTACAATTTACAGCATGTTTTTATAAATCTTAGTTTCTTAGTGATATATTTTACCTCTCTTGGCTGTGCTAGAAAGAAATAAGTAATCTAAACATTTCTCCTTCTTGGAGTACCACGAACTTCCAAGGAACTTTCCCCATCAAAATCTGTGCCACTCGAAGAAGGACATCATACCCAGACCTTCTTATCTAAACTCAACACAAGTGTTAAAGAAAGTTTCCTGTCTGACCATCCAAGAGCTCAACCTGCAGTTTGTCCTGCGGCTGCACACTGAGCTACCTGCACTGAACGTGTTCCTCAACATCAGAGTCTACAAAGAAGGTCCTTTGATTAGCAGGATATCCCCCATATTTAACTACAATAGCTAAGGTTTAAAAGGGCCTTTCCTTTAAAAACTTCCCCCGAGCTCACAGATAACATGTTTTGTTCTGTATGTTTCTCTTATCAAGAAATGCAGAACTTCGTTAGACTGAGGACAATTCTTTCCAGTTCTGCAGCACAGCATAACTGTTCTTGGTCAGATAAATTAAGTATTTAGTACAAGGTGAAGGTAGACAGCTAAGCTTCTGCTGCCTCAGAAGGTGCCACAGGTCTTTAAATAATTATGAGCAGAAAGGACTGCTTCTTAATGAACTGGATGCTGTGTGCCAGCAGAGAATGCAGTGGGCACTGGGTTGGCACACTGACAATATCTTGTTCAGAGCAGAGCAATGCCACATGTCTGTTGTGTGACTTCCAAGGTTTCGAGGGAGTCTCCTTCATAGTTCTTCCTAAATGGACATGTTTATTAGACAAAAATCTACAGTAGTTGGACACAGCATGGGAAATACAGAACAATATATGAAGATATGTACTTTGTAATTGTTCTGGATGGCTTTAATGATCCATTTCTCAAGCAGGATAGCAAGTCAGTAACTATGAACTCCACTGCATAATTATTACTGTTGCCAAAGAGAAATGTTTATTTTATCTGTACTGGAGTTCGTATGTGTAGCAAGATGAATCACTATTACCAAAGAAATTTATGGTAATGAAAATAACACATACTGTCATTCAATTTTACTCACAATTTAAGTGATATATATATAAAAAAATAAGAATATAATTATTTTATGAGGTAGTGCCTCAATTCAAAAGAAAATTATTCCCTTTTGCTCTCTCTTACTTCTATATTCCCGTGTCATTTCAAACAGATTCCGTAATATCATGCTGCTTCTCCTTGGAGAAAGAGAGTCACAGCAAAGTAAGCTCACAGAAGATTTGCTGCTATGCTAGTGGTATGATCCACCTTAAAATTTGAAAAAGTTAATTCATACTCCACTACTGTGTCAGAGTCCAGTTCTGTGATATGCTGGTTTTGATGGCACTTGCTTTTGCATGCCAAAGCTTACCCAGCTCTGGCACACAAACAGCTTGTGGCTGACATCATCAAATTGGTCACTAAATTGATTTACCGAAATTATTTTCATTCCTTCCTCTCTTTTCCATAGACTTGTTTTCTAAACTATATATTTCCAACTAAAACTATGTTACACAGTCCTTGCTTGTTCAGGGATATTTCCATCTGCAACAGTAGACATATAAACATACACTTAGCAAAAAAACCCCAAAATACATGTTTTTCTATTACAACTGCATTTATTGGTTCTTTTCCTACAAAATATTCCTCTGGCAGCTAGCATGGGCATGGAAATAATTGTAGCATGAGTATAGAAATGTCTCATGTTGGAGAGAAAGGTGACTAATGTTCACAGTTTAACTAGACCCTGCCTTTTTTATTTTAGCACTTCTGCCTTGGAAAGTCTTCTTTCCAAGGGGATGCTGGGGATTCCTGTTACAGAAGCAAATATCTACATGGCTCAAAGCCAGAACACAGAGCTGTACTACGTCTCATAGCTTTCTGATAGAGCAGGCAGGAAAGATGGAGCTACAGTATGATACACTTTTCTGGTTTTTAAATTAGCATGGACTATTTAATGCATGCTCAATATTATGCCAATCTAGAAAGACTCTAAATTAAGCAACATCTCAGAGGCCTTCAGTTTCCGGCCATTAGAAACATAAAGGAAAAATTTTGCTATACCTCGTTCAGTGAAATACAGACTCAGTTGATCACTTTGGTATTGTTAAGAAAAAAAATTGTCTTTCATTTGTTCTTAATTTTAGATGAGGAAAGTTTGGCAACTAGTCCATATGCATTGTTAACTCAGTACTGGAAGTAAGGTTGGATCAGAGTTAACCTCACAAAGAATAGTCCAGTAACTATTCCTCATTTAATCCAGCATAAATCTTAGCATAAAAAAGGAGTAGCTACTATACAAGTCAAATAGGTAGCATCAGCTTTAGCGATATGCTATATAATAATATCCACAATCAACACTGACAACATTCAAGTCTTACCAACTACTCATTGTGACATCCCACCCCGAAAGGGAAGGGAACGGAAAATGCAAATACACAGATGCTTATGGTTGAAAAGGAACAACAAAAGTCAGAGGGTCTTCAAAATTTTACAAAGTTCTATTCGTAAATTATAGACACTTGGCATGGAAATCAGTACATTAATCCCTTATCTCCTAGTATAAACACACAGAGGTGGATTTTGAATAAGGGGTAGGGTGAAAGAAAGAGAGAGTAAGAGACAGAGTTTAAAGAGAGGAAGAAGGGGAAAAGAAAGAAAGGAAGATAGAATGAAATATCACCAGTCCTGGCTCCAGTGTTGATTCAACTGATAGGGTGTCCAGGGTCCTGAAAGCACTGCGCAGGCTTTGCTGAAAAAATATATAAAACTATTTTATAGATAAGTTTTCCCCACCCTGGAGCTAAGTCTCTCACTTTCTATGAAAATCAATTATCAAGTGCAGTTTATTCTTCTAGACCTTTTTGGAAACGGCTCAGAGGGCTTCAAGGGTTTTCGGTGATCTTAATCCTCCCAACCTTTGCTCAACAAACCATACCTCATTCTTGTGCTTATCTCCGGGACCTAGAACAAGGACATTTGTCCCAGAGATATCCTAACTCTGGCCCCCTTCAGCAGCTACATCCTGTTCTTTACACAGCTTGTTCTTACCAACAATCCCTGATTGGCTCCATGGTCAGGTAGCTATTAATATTTGAGATGTACACATTAGCCCCTTTTCTTCTGGGCTTCTACATTCATGTCATCACAAGTCTGATTGACAAAAATACCTTACTAATTGTAAAAAACTTGTGTAAAGCCTTTGCCTTTACATACCGTACATCAATAATTAAAATGAAATGTCATTCATAAAACACATTAACTAGACTGAGAACCTGATAAATCTCAAATGTTTCTGTCAATGGGATAATTACAATTAGAATCTTTAATCACATAAATGACAAAGAAAAGCTTGCAGTGTTTTTCATTACATTTAAATGCAAAAGCATTTTTACAGCGTCAAGCATGAAAGCTCAGTTTTGAAGAATATGTAGTTTTCAATACTCAGTGGATGTAACAGGTACTTACTGTTAAAGAATAAGGTTGCTCTGATTGACAGCTGCATTCTACAAACAAAACCTTAATGCAGGATAATTAGTCTATTAAATTTTGAAAAAACATAACTAAGAGATACTTAATAAGGAATAATAACTTATTTCAGTAACAGCAGAAGTTTTCTTATCTATTTGTAAGATCACCACATATACAAAGGGTATTCAGTTCCATATATTAGACCTGTATTAGTAAGTCATCCATATTTTCCTTTTTTTTACATAAAAGGTAGAATCAAACTGGATAACCTCTATCTTCATTTTATATTCCTACAGAATAGAAAAAAAAAAAAAAAACCACAGCATCAAGTATTGATATCAGCACTCTTAAAAAGTCTTATCATAGCTGGAAAAAATTAATCAATCCTTTTCTTGAGAAGAAAAAGAAAACACAAGACACACACTAAACGTGGTTGAAAACAGCCTATGTGGATGAACCCTGTTTCTCCTCAACACTATCAGCATGCCATGAAAGTTTTGGAAACCAAATTTTTAAGTGTATTTTTCCAATCATCTTAACTGCCTTTTACATTATGAAGTATACAGGAAAACTGTGGGGGTTTGTTGTCTGCAAAAACTGTAATGAAGTTAAATACAAAATGTTGCTTTTACTACTGCATCAGTGAGGCAGGACTCATACCAAATTTAAAACGTTAAATACTGTTAATTTTGTACAAAACATGAGACTACCTCATGACCACTAACAAACAAAATAATACACTTTCCTGACATTACTCATATTACTGAGATGTACTTCAAGCATTTAGTGTCTGATTTGCAGATAACAACCAATACATTTGATCTTTTTAGACAAAGTGGGAGAAATGCCATTGTGAAGTAATGAACAGCTCAAAGAAGCAGGGTGGTGCTTTTTGCCAAGGCGGTTACTTACCATAAAAAGCACAATTAAGAAAAGTAAATAGCTTTGACTATTGATTTCATTCTAAGGATTTGTGCAATATCTTTTATAAAGTTTATCTCCATGCATATCTCATCTTACATAAAATAAAGTCTAATTTAAGCCAAATAAAATTGGTGCCTGGCTAACCAATAATACTTCCATGCAAATAAAGCAAAATATTTTTATCCTTAATTGAACATGGGAATTAGAAGGCTTCAGAAGGCTGCTGACTAGTCTGAAAGATCTACAAAGCTGCTGTAAACATATCTGCCAGAAAGCACTAGAAAACCAACAAAATGTTCTATTTTCTCCCCTGAACCCAACAACATATTAAATCTCTGGAAGGCTACATATCCTCATCAAAGCTTCCTATTCCCCAAGCCTCATTCTCAGAAATCTTCAGAAAATGCTTTCTCACAGCAGCCTCAAGAGACTGGCACTGGTACGATTGAGTTGATTTAGCAATAACATAATTAGGTTACAGAAAAGGAAGAAAGGACAATATTGCCTTTTAATAGACCAGGACAGGGCTTAAATACACCAAGAGTAAAATGCACCGGCATCAAGGGTTTTGATCTAGGTTATAATACTTATTTGTTAGCCAAAAGAAAAAAAAAAGGAATAACTGGAGTGGACAGCCCAGCAGGTCATAAAACTCAGGATGGTGGGGGTTTCTTTGATTTGTATATCGAAATGGCTCCATTCCCCTTTCACCTTAGGAGATTAAAGGTCTGGTATCAAACAGCTCCTCTATGGGAACGATCAATTGTGAAATGTCTTTATTCACCTTTTGTATTCTGTCATGGTTGGTTAGATTAGAAGTCAACAAGTTAGAAGTGGGGTTCTATGACCTAACTCTGATCATAACTGATGCAACAATAAAAGTAATCAGGTAAAACAAAAGGCAAGGTATATTACCAAGCTGTGTTATTTCGTGCACTTAACTAAGAAGTCAACAGGAATATGAAGACAAAATTGTGGTTCTGCTCAGCCTTCTGCATGTATCTTTTCAGAAAAATATATAAAACCTTTGTAAGGTCTGCATTAGGTAAATAGGATCATGCATTGAACACAGCAAATCAGAGCGTAAAACACAATATTCCTCAGACTTGAGTGCAAATCTATCTGGAGTTTAGTTCTGTAAGAGAACTGGATGACAAAACAAGCAACTTGCAGATTACTTCAATTTGTATTCCAATTCCAGAAATTGATGCAAAGTTAGGAACGACTGGTCAACTTGATACACATCATGTGCATTGTGCTGCTTGAGTCTTGCCCTGAACAGTGCTTAGGCGTTTACCTACTTATAAAAAAAAAATGAAGTCGCTTATTTTTGTCACTGTATTTTCAATCATAACCAATGACTCTATATATTTGCAGCCAGATCTGAAAAAATACCCCTAAACCCTCCTCCCTCTCCTCCAACCCTGTCCCCAGGTTTCATTTACAGAGACAGAACGAGTTGTGGTTTATAACAAATGCCAAGCTCTCGGTCTTATTTTTCAATTCCAGTAAGGTTGTTATATTCAGCTGAAAACCTGATGCCTGCAAAACTTCAGAGAAGAATTGCAGGTAGGCAGAAGTTACTCAGGACAATGACTTGGCTAAAGCTTACAGAATTTCTATAGGAAAAGTGCTGCAGTAAAACAGATTTAAAAACTGAATTCATGCCAGAAAATATATTGGGGGGGGATAATATTCTGCTGTGAATTGTATCTGAGTGTACTGAAGAATAAGTATTCACAGAAAGTTTCCCAATATTTTTTGAGTAGAATTAGTGCACAGTTTACAGATGGACTGGTGTAATTAAAGTGATGGTGGAAAAAATAAGAATGTTATAAACTTTGAAAACGAATTATTAAAAAAATAATAATAAAGTTTAATATTTTTGGTGCTGAATTAAAAAAAACCTCTATGCACATTTTCACATTTGCCAAAAATATTAAGATGAAGAGAGATCCCACAGTTTTGCATGGACGAACAACATACCAGAAGTTCAAAGCACTGTACGTTGCTTAAGATAGATTTTTGTGCATTGTGCAGAATGGATGGTCCTTTTGCAGAAAGTACTGCTTGAGGCCAGGCAGGTTATGGCGTAACACAGAGGGTAAAGCACTGTAGTGTAAAATAAACTGTGCATTTTTAAATGCAAGTTTAAACAAAACAGTTTCAGTGGTCGAAAATAGTTAAATACGTACAAACTTCCACTGAAGGAAACATAAAAGATGGTGTACAATAGTACTTTATTATAATAGCTGTAATTAATGTGAAAAAAAGCATTCTCAAGTTTTGTAGATGTAAGTCTCTCACTGAAGAGGCAAAAAATGGTGCAAAATAAACATACAACCTCAAGAGCAAAATCAAAGTATATAAACTGAGATACTCTGAAGAAAGCATCTAATAGTATTAGAATACTGTTTAGAATAAAGTTGGTTTTTTTTTTTTTTTTTAAGTTAGTAAGACAAAGAGTAGTGAGCAAGAAATATGGAGAGGTGTAGCTGCCTTTCTTTCTTCTCCAAAGGAGTCATTCCATTCCAAGTGGAATGCCTCACAAAAAGGAAAAAAAAAAATAAAAAATTAAAAAAAAAAAACCAGTCAGGAGAAAAAATACCAAAACAACCCAAAAAAACCAACCCACAATCAAACAAACAAAAATACCCCAAAATCACAAGAAATAATAAACCCACATGAGTGAAAAAAATCTCCAATCCAGTATTACAGTATCTCACTGAAAAAGTATAACAGAGTATAAACACAAAGTAAAAGAGAATACAAATAACCAATTCTATAGTTCACAGGTTTGACAGAATCAGTACTGTAAAATTGTGAATTAATCCCTTTTCCCTGCCAAATCGTTGAACCTTCATCCTTTTACTTCTTTCTTCATCCTTTTTCTGTAAATTCTAATTCTAGAAGTAATTCTAAACTTAACCTATACCTATTACCTCAGTTATAACCTACTTATTATCATCTCAACTTTCCTTTTCATCAACTCTTTTCTTCTGTCAGCAAATGGAAAAAAGGTGAAATTTATTATTATAAGAAAAAAAAATCAGGCAAGTTCTAATTTTTGCACAGGGTAATGAAAGATCACACACACACGTTATTTTCTACACTGCGTACTGCAGCATAATTATCCATCAAGAAAATAGTATCAATACCTACAGTATAGCAGGTATAAATTTTTAAAAAGTGCATACACATTTATTACTTCTAATTTCATGCCTGGGGTCATACTTGGGCAATAGAGAGGAGCCAAGAGGGGGCAGGACTGAGCAGAGTCAAACCAGAGCTGGGTGAAGCTGGGCAGAGCAGGGCACCATGAGCACCTTTTGTGTGTAAATCAACCTCTCTTTTATACACTTTAGTTATCAATAGTGTTTCTTTTTACTGAGAACAGCAAGGGGATAAGAAATGAACAGTAACAGCAATCTCAACCCACAGTCTCTGCTTTTATCCCTCTCTCACCTGAGGGGCTAGAGGGAAAGGAAGTAGTGTGTTTGGAGTTTAATTCCTAGTGGTTTTAAACCACTACAAGCCCACAAACTCCTTGGTTTCAATTCAACACACATGTTCTAGTTTCCCTTTACCTTGAATGTTAAGCTAAAGTCATTTAAAGATCTTTTCCAGCCTCTGATACTCAAAATTACAAAATATACACTATGCAATAGTATTTGGAGAAATAAAAAGGACTGGAGAAAATGGAGGAATCCATCCCTGCTGATGTGCTCACAAGGTGTTTTTAAGGCTGGGATAGAAAAAACAAGGCCATTCCTGCAGATGGGCTAGTTTTTACAACAGTTCCACTAGAAATCACAGCCTTGCAGGCTTTATCTCAGCAACCAGAACTGTCCTAGAGGCTTTACCTCTTTCAGCAGGAGATCATGGACGACAACTTAATGAAACAACAGGAATTCAGCATCTGGAGCGGTTTGTTCTTTCTTCATTTTGTTGTGTGCTTCCAGAGCTGAAGATCAGCCAGTCCTCCCACTGCTTAACTTACTAGTTCTCTTCTACTTTCAATGAGAATAAATGTATTTACTGTTGAATTCTGTGATACAATAATCCATAATTAACAAAATTTTAATACTACATTTCATTGGAGGATTTAATGGCTCAATACATGAGTCAAATAATCCCTGGATTTAGGAATCCTTAAGCACTTATTTACAAAAGTTACACTAATGGCTTCAAAACTCTTTCTGCAGACTTTTAATATGCATTTGTATGGTCATATGCATTTCAAAAGGCCTCTAAATACTGCTATGATAGTGAACAGATTACACAAAATACACAAAATGTATATAGAGCCAAGACCAGGAATCACCATGATTTATACAGTGATGCAAGAAAAACATTTCAGGTGCATGAAGCGTAAAGGAAATCAATTTAAATCTGTTAAAGAAGAACAAAAGCAGTAAATCATATTAAAAACCTCTTACTATTTTCAACAAATACATGAGGTGAACTTATATTACCCATTACTTATGTGCAGATATGTGAAGATAAGAGTTCATTATCAGAGAAACTAGGTTTCTTGCATGTCTGTCACTAGCTTGACATTCTCCGATGGATGGAGAAATGTCACAGTCCTCCCGTATGAAAAACTGATTGAAGGCCTACATCCCTGAGAAGTATTCACTGGGGAAAAACAAAGGTCACTGTGCATTCGGCTGCGTGCTCAGTAAAGTAAGGATTAAACCTTCACTTATCCTATTCTGTGCTGATCTGTGTATAGGAGGGCTTAGCCCATAGCACTAATGGAATACAATTCTGCTTACACATTCATATATAGTAGGTATTTTTTGTTGTTTAAGGTACATATAGTCAAAACTGTCAATTTTGCCTTCAGAAACTTTGGTTACGATTATCGTAACAGAGTATGTTTGAATTCAGTTCTGACTGGAATTAGAAATCTTCAAGCCTGGATACGTAATAGGTGATTTATTGTAAGATAATTTAGAATCCAAGTAACATGCAACAGAAAAGCAATGTCCTTTATAAAATATTTAGAGGTAGTAGCTGTTAAAGGTGCCTAGAGCAGCATATGCATAGCAACATGGTTCACATCTGAAAAAAACAAAACAAAACAAAACAGAGGGAACTGCTGGGGGTTTTCTTCTCTTCATCTCCCCAAGATTGTTATTACTCGTGCTTTTTAACTGCATTAAAAGCTAAATCAGCAATTTTAGAAATGGATGATTACAGGTAAGTGTAAAGCTTAATTCCCCTTCCACCAAGATCAAGTATCTTAATTCTTAAGTGGGCCTTTCCACACTGAAGAGACTGCAAATCTGCTGCATCACTTTCCAAAGTCTCTATTCCCACCCTTGTGTCTTGACCTTCTGCTGAGGGCATCTTATCCACTGCAGAGACATTACAAGAAAACATGTGAAGACAATACAGAGTCGTTCAAGCAAACATTTCTTCTTATTAATGCATTTCTAGTTCAGTGTGTACCACTAGTATTATTTTTGGTTAATTATTGTTGAGGTGAGAGGAGGAGAGCAAAGATTCCCAAAGGAATATTCGGCAAGGAGAAATGCCTGGATGTAAGGTGAAAGACTGGATAGATCCTTTTATCCCATTGACTCTTTAATGTCTCTTTTTACCTGCAAGAGAAATATATTCTCGATTTTAAAATCAACTGTGCATGCATGCATTTTTCAAGTTCTCCTATTTGGAAGAGGTCAGAGCCCATGGTGTTGAGAAAGATAATTAAAGATGGGATTTGGTACTCTGCCAGATTGTCTTTAAAGTTCCTTCTTACTCTTGTAGACATTAACATCACCCCTGAGGAGACTTTTCCGTTACTCTGAATTATAGCAGCTGTTATGTAACTCATTCTCTTCTCGCATTTTCCTATGACTTGGAGTGAAGTACTTGTGTTCAGATTCCTTAGTACCTGTACAAATGACTGTACTTGCCATTGTATAGCATTCCTTTATGTACTTTAATTTAAAGCAGTGACTGCTGCCTGATGTCTGAGAAGGAATACTTAGTATGTTAAGCACACTTCTGAGTAAAGAGAGATACATCTGTTTTACATACAGTATTAGACAGCTCCAAACTGAATCACTGACACTTCCTACTTTGCTGGTACATTGCTTATGCAAGAAATTGGACAAAATATTATATGATTAAGATATGTAATGAGGTATTACAAATAATTCCTATTATGTTATCTGGTTACAGGGTATAGTACTTCAATATTTCATTAAACATCATCTAGACTGGAATGACAAATTTAAAATAAATGCACTGATTTCAATGACTGCAACCTCCATTTGCCTCATGTGTCTCATACACCATAAACACATTGTTTTCCCAGTGTTTTGTATCCAGGATAAGTCTCAGCCATCTTTTCAATGTGTTTTAAAGAGATCCTCTTAAACTAGTAAGAAAACCCCTTGTACTTTATTGGGAAAAAAACAAAACAAACCCATATTGACATTAGCCGTCTTTGAAAATCATTTATGATGTATAGGCAATATCACCTGGATTTTTGTGCAGGAGACCACAGCACCAGCCACAGATTCCTGAGCTCTGCAGAAGACACTGTAGTGACTTTGCCGTGCATGTTACAGAGAACACGAAGAGGGAGACAGTTTAGACATCCTGACAAGGTCTCAACATTTTTATAAGAGACCCCACTGGACCTCACTGCAAGCAGAAACTTACCACTTTTCCTCAATAGTTATAAATACTGCAGTTTTTCTGTTATCCTTTCAAACATGCTATTTTTAATTATCATACTATGGCCAACATAACAGGCAGTAGTATGATAATTAACCTGAGGGCCATGTGAAGATTGATGATTATACTCTCCAAGAAGGAAGAAAAAGCTGCAGAACTACAGCAGTGACTTCTGCATAGGAAAAATGTGTCTTAATGTCTTCACAAATGACTCAGTGGGTGTGGGCATCTTCACTACTGATAGGAGAAATGGGTCTTAAAGGAATGACTAGGTCCAAAAGAACCAATTAGGTTCTGGAAGAATGGCTGTGGGTATCTTTAGGAGAAATGGGTTCTACTGTCTTCAAAATGGGCCTTAAAGTCTCTATGAACATCAAGCCATGTAAGTTTGTTACAGAAACCAGTCAGTCTGAATTTCTGATGGATCCACAGAACCCAGAGAGCATGAACTTCCAAATTTCAGGGGAAAATGACAGTACATGTTCAAGGGGGAATATGTACCAGGCGGTATGGGAAGTCTGTACCTTCCTAGTACCTCAGCCAACAGGGAAAGGAAGAGGGCAACATACAGTCAGGAGTTTAGGATAAAAGGAGCTTCTCCAAAACCTGGAGACCCACCCCATGGGGTATGCCCCAGTGAACTCTCTCCCTTTATTCGAATAAAGTTCCAGGACTCCTCTGTCTCCTTTGTGGACAATGACTTTTCATAGTGTGGCTTTTCCACACACTTCAAAATACTACAAAGCAATGGAGAAATATGGAAGCTTGCCCATACGTTTTCAAGACACAGCTGCACTCTCTCATATCAAACATAGAGCATTATCAGAGCACATCTCATTTCAAAATTCACTCTCTCCATGCAGTGAGCTGTGATAACGATCCTACCATAAAACAATAAAACAAGAACCAAACACTGCCCTACACAACACCCTTCTCTGAGCTGGCAGCTAACACTCACAATGCAGCCCTTCTGCTTGACATGTTTTCCACCATTTGATTTGTCAAGCATTTAAACCTTACTGCACAACCAGCAGGATAACATCAAACAATTCCAATTTTTATTAATACTTTCAAATATAAATGTAATGTTTTACTTCATTAAGTCAGGTACTTGAAGCTTTCAGTGGCTCATTTTACAAGGTTTTAAAAGTTTTTGGATAGCAGCTATCTTTTGCTGGCACAAAAATCACTGTCTTTAGCACCTGGGTGAACCATAATGCTAGAGACATTTTTAAACTCTCAAGAACAGGCCCAAAACTAAATTTATCTGTTACTGGTTAAGAAATAAAAATTATTTCAATCTTCTTTCTACTGTAAGATGGGACCAAGAAAGGACCTGAGATTGTATGTATTTGATTTATGTGTCATATTTTCCTTCCTATATTTACAGGAAATAATGTCTGGGTCCTTTTGCTCTTGCTTCTAGCACATTGCCTGCCTGTATCTAATAAATAGGATAAAAGAAAATCTGTTTTTAATGATTTCTTAAGTTTTTAGAAGTTTAATTTCAAAACGTTTTGGATCCTCTGGTTCTGAATCATCTATCTTTTGAGATTGTGCGTGTCATCAAAAATACCATTCATTTTCTTACAGAAGTAACAATTTTACTTCAGTAACTGAAGCTGAGTTATTTCTATTGGTATCCAACTTTTCTGGATAAAAAAATTAAAACATGCACCAAAAAGACTGAATTGCAACACTCACTCCAACAGGCACAATTAGTATAGATTTCACATAACTACGTCCATCAGATTGCAGTTTACGTGCTGCTAGGCAGCTGAAACTACGACTGTGTATGCAGCACCTACACTGTAGATAAATTACAAAGTTTAGTCTTGAGAGACTTGAATCCAATAATTCTTTTCTAAGAACTCTCTATATTCATAGTTTGTTTTTCAACTGCCATGGTGATACTCTTTTCCCTGTCACGTGGCTATTTGAAATGCTTAGGTTATGTTTTTAAGTCTTGAAAAGGTTTTGCAGAAAAGGTGCATGTATTTTACTCTACTTTTAAAACAAAGCCCATAGGGCTAATATCAAGCATCTGAAGCCTGAAAGGGACCATAACCTCTGGCATTACTAATGGCTACATCAATCGAGTATCTCATTAAAATACTTATTTCTCCTAATTAATAATGTTGTTATTAAAAAGGCTGTATTTTTTCACAGTCATCTCATTAATGAAACAGGCAGCACACTAGAAGAATGTTAAAAATGCGTACTGAACAACCAAGCTATCCTAAGGAGCCTGAGCCATATAAGACTTCAGTTTTTCTGAACCAAAGATGTTGGTATCCTCCATTCAGTACCGGCAACACTACTTTTGTTGTGTGGGAGCTGCTTTGAAAAAAACAAGGAACAGAAATTCCTGCAAATACTGCAAAAACACACTGTGTTTAAGTTCCATCAGATAGACTGTAGCTGCATCTGGACCAAGATAAAAACAGACTATTCTAAATCTTCACATGAAGAAGAAAGCTCAGAAGCCTTTCTAAAATCATAATTTAAAATTTTGCTTATTTAACAGGTCTACCTTTCATTCTGAAACTCTAGTGTAACTCCCAAGCTTTTTTAAATGGAAGTTTTATAACTGATTCATTTATTGCATAAAGTCAGCTGGTAACAGAATCAAACCCAAGTAACGCCATCTAGAAGCAGAGCTATATACATTTCTCTCCTAAATACATCTGGATGAGACACAGATCTGGATGACTTCACATCTGAGGTTACAGACAAAGGCTAACAGAGGCACACAGTATGTTGATGTGAGACCCAGAAGCATTGATGAGTTGTGACTGCTAGAAGAACAGAGGATTCTCCTTAACCCCAGCTGCCAGTTCGCCCCTGTGAATGTGAAGTTCAGTTTTTGTTCTCGCACATTTGTTTGCTCACACTGAAACAAACTCAGACACGATTTTGTTGCTCATAGCCATATATGAAACACATTCATCATGTGTTGGCAGTTCACGGCTGTGCGAACTATTGTTTACCTGAGAACTCATCTGCAGATGGTTACAGCTCTCAATCCTGAAGAACTGAGCATGTTTTTCTTGTTTGAACTGCAGTGCAGCTTCATGTTAGCTTTAAGTGACTGATGAGAGTCAGCATGTGACTAAGGCTGCTTGAAGCAAGGAGCAAGATACAATGAAAAGCCTGTTAAAAAGAGCTCTTTTTTTCACCTCCTTCAGCAACCTTTGTACAAAACTCAACTCAGCTACTTGAACATTAGGCCCACGTAGACAGCTCAGTGCTGTGGAGGTGTACAGAGCTATTTTAAAAATCTGTAATTTTATAATTTTCCTAAATTACAGGGGGAAAGTTGAGATTATTACTAAAGTACTTAAAAACTCTAAAGGTTAAATATCCGGAAAAAAAGTTACCTCTGTTCTTTCAGAGCTTATGTTTTAAAGAGAAAATGATATCCTTTCAACAAACACAATTAAGCCAAATGTACAGAACTGTGCAACTCTTCTATGTTCATCTTTGCACCTGATTAAGATTTCAATATTACTGTAAGATATTTTTTCTTTTCATGCATAATGTATTTTATTAATAGTTTATAACTTTACGAAATTACAGAATTGCTCATATAGAACATAATTCTTATCCTTCTGTTTCAAACCCAGATGCAAATGCATTTTAACCATTATTTTGTCACTTTTCAAAATATTCACTGCATTACCTTTGATAAAAACCTGGAACATCCTTCCAACCATCTCTGACCTTTGGTAGAAAAAGATTTAATTTCCAACAAGTTCATGAGAGGTTGCAGAACTATTCATCGTGCAGGATGCATGCCTTAGTATGTACCCACACACACAAGAAATCAGGAATGACAAAAGGTTTTTCCTGACAATCCCCTTTGTGGAACACACACCCCCACCATAAAAGCATTCAGCTACAAAGATTGATCTTTGCCAAATTTGGCATCCTGCTGAACCTATCAAGCATATTAAAACACTTCAATGAGAGTTACTAAATACCAAGATGACCCTGATTAATTAAAAATCAGTTTAAAATCAATTAGATCATCTGAAAGAAAAGACAAGGGATTGTGTTTAGCAGATGTTATTAAACTCACAACAATTTCTTAATTTACATTTGAAGTTTGCAGCTTTTTAGATTTGCAAATAGTTCTTACATGCTAAGAAGCTTCTCTAACTTTTCTAGTTATGCTAGCAATTAAAATGTACTTTCTCTAGCACTGCAAAACTTGCCTCACTTTCACTGTCAGAGCAGTACCTTTATAATTATTAACATTATAATATATTCTGTGGAATTAAATACAGAGGAAGCATATCCAACACAAAATCAAAGTTAAATCCATGAAAAGCTTTTCTTAAAGTGATTATTGACATTTTTAAAATTACTACATCCATTTAAGGATTTGAAAACCATGCTATATATGTTAATAAATAAAAGGGGGAAAAAATAAATAATATTTAGGGATGTAAACCAAAAGTGAATATAATATTATGAATACCTGGCACCAAAGAGATTAAAAAAATTGTAGTTTGCAATTAACTAATTTCACTTAACATGAAGACTCATATACCTATTTATTGATTTCAAATTTTCCTGAAGCACCATTCAGAACAGTATAACTTGATTAAAAGGCTTATTCTAAACATCCAGCAGAGTGTGTGGATATAGTGACCAAAATCAAAAGGTACAAGAATGATGCTGACCCAGGAAAAAGTTGCTTAAATAGCAGACTAACATTTAACCAAGAAATAAAACGAGGTATAAGTGAATCAACCACAGTAGATGGATCAGCTATAGCAGGACTTCAGAAATAAGGATACATCAATCCTTGATATTTGCTAGTCCAAAGTCTGTTTGATTCTGAGTTATTTTCTGCATATTAGTCTGCAGCCAGTGTGCACTAAAGAACTCTGTTTCATTTCTAAACACTTGCAGCCATCGTAGCTGACATGCTCTCAATCCAACAGCTCTCCCAAATAGGTGTCATGCTGAAGACAATGAGACCAATTGCTAACAGAATTCCAAACCATTTCTCACTGTCCGCTTTTTTCTTCATTCCATCATATAGGCAAATCATTACATCAAAATGGCAGCTAACATCTGCCTTTCTATAACTACTTACTAAGACTACAAAAATGGGTCCAAAATTCTATGCGGTGCTATGACAAAACTTTATAATGCTCCTCTGGATTTATATTGTGTAGGTTTCCAGCTAGACTAAACACTGATAGTTCTTGCTGCCACTACCTATAAAAAAATTTTTATCTTGGTTGAAGATAATGGGCTGAACACCTCTATAATTAAGTATCTTTTGTCAGAAATACTTTCACAAAGCCTTAACTAAAGCATGAAATTATATATATATATACACACACACATACAAATTAATTTCATGCAAAATTTACATAGCATTTGGGGTTCTCAAAAAGCTTCTTGTTCTTCTACATGATATAACATACTGCGTATAGTTAGTTACGTAAACAACTGTCATTAACATGAAAGTAGCATAAGTAGAAAGATTATGACCCAGTGCTTCTTTTTTTGCAGTTGTTTTTCCTATCTGAAATAACAGATTAGAGCAAAATAAAGAAAATAGCAGGAACAGGAACAGAACTTCTTCATAAATTGCCAGGGCTGACAAACTATTTGCAAGAAACATAACATTAAAGAGAGAAAAAGAGACAAAATGTGTGAAGTCTCTTTTCAAGTACATTTCAACAAAAATCTTGATGATACATTAATTCTAGTGACAGCAATGTTCAGTTGACAATCATTTCTGAGCATTAGCATACAATGCAATGACAAACCACAATTTACAAGACCTGACACTTATTTTCTGATAACTTATACTTATACATGTCTCCTTTCACTTCATGAGCCATGAAGAACACTTCAAATGGAGGAAAATAAGTGTCTTCCGAATAAAATGACAAAGTTGTCGTCAATTTTCTCTTTTGTTTCCATACCTGCAACATTTCTTAATAATTTGTAATGACACTGCCCTGGCTAGGCTGCCAAGAGCATACAATGGACTTTGCTGCTTTTCCGGTCCTCCCACCCACAGAAGCTGCAGGCTGCCTTTTGTCCCACTCAGGTCATTACATTACACCAAGCCTTCGAACGCCCTTCAGAGGCATTGAAACATTTACAGGGGAAGGCAAACGGAAGACCAATGAAAAGGCAGCTGCAGAGCTGTGTCTTTTCACCAGCTACTATGTTTTGAAGGCTAATTAAAGTACCAGATGGGAATCTCCAATGCTGGGGCCGCCCAGTGACAGACAACAGGAAGAACAGAAATTTCCAGATGCAAAACAGAGCTTAAAGAATAACTAGCAAATTAGATAAAAGAATGTAAAAGTAGAGACATGGCACACTAAACATAGCCACAGCCAGTGGATAAGCAGATAATGAGGAACCTATGTGGTTTTAGTGCCAAGTTATGTAAGAAACAGCAGCACATGCCCTAGGAGAAGTTTAAGGCAAGGTCACTTACAATTTTGGGGGATCTCAGTGAGTATGACCACCAGAGACTCTTTAGACAACCCCTGAAGACCCTAAAAGAACATCCAGTAAGGGGCAGAGCCATGCAAATTGGTTCTAGGGAAAGTGATGTTCATGTGCTAGCTAGGAAGTACCTTGTAATGAATATGTAGGATCATGATGGAATAAATACCTTGTTTGAAAGTTTCACGACACACAATCAATTAGAGGAGATACCCTTCGAACGTGTCCAGTGCTGTAATAAAGAATCCCTGTTTTTTAATATTCAAACTGTTTTAGAAAATTTATTCTTAGGCTGATTTCGGTATCACTAGGACATCAGTGAAGTAAAAGGAGTGTAAAGATGACGACTGACTGGCACATTCTGCTTCTGCATTAGGAGAAAGTGCAATGCCTTCAGCATTAGGAAAGAGCATCAGGCTTCTTGGTTCATATTATAAGCTTCAATACCTAGAAAACTGCCACTGCCAGAGAGAAACAAGCACGGAAGAGCTCCCTAATCTCACCAGAAGAAATTTAGATTAGATTACAATGGAATGGAAGAATAGAACCATTTCCGTTTGAAGGGGACTACAGCGATCATCTTGTGTGACCACAACCTGCTCACTTGAGGGCTAATCCGAAGTTAAAATATGTCATGAAGGGCATTGACCAAATGCCTCTTAAAAAGTGACAGGCCTGGGGCATTGACCACCTTTCTAGGAAGCCTGTTCCAGTGTTTGACCACACTGTCAGTGAAGACATTTGTCACCCTCCTGTTTCAACATGAAAGTTTTAAGATGGACATCCGTAATGATCCCATTATGGTATAAAATGAATCACTTAACATTACAGCTATAAAAATTTATAACATTGAAAATTCTTAATGTTTCTCTAAAACAAAAAAAACAAACAAACCAACTAACAAAAAAAAAAATAGAAGAAGGTATAGAAGAGTCATGCTACCTAGTATGGTTAGGGCAGGGCATACAGATTCATTACTGCAGCAAAGCAGAGCTTCTTCACCTTTCAGAAAATAAAACTCTTTCCTATGTGTGAGGCATCTTTATCCTACTTCAATGCAAGTAAGTCAATGGGGAAGAAAAAAGTATGTATGTGGACACAGTAATCATGGTATCAGGTTAAGCTAAGGCATGGTTTTTCTTTGCTATGCAGAGGAATAAAAATGGAATGCGATGGGGAAATTTTACATTCTAGAAGTAACCTGTAAAGAGGATTTCACTACAAAGGAATACTTGTGAATCTTTATGAAATTGTAGTATTGTATGAAATGAAAATGTCAGACAAGAAAGCAGCTCATTCTCATAAACATGAGTATGATTATTATTATTATACTGCTTAAAATTTCCTTTCATTTTGACACATTTTGACACAGAACTAATATTTTGCAGAATAATCATAAAATTTGGGAAGAGCATGAGGAAATGTGAGATAAGTCATTTATTTTTTATATTTATTTGCTCTAACAAAAACATACTATAAACTAGAGGAAACAAAATCCTCTTGCCCCTGAAATGGTACTACATGATAAAAACAAACAGAATACAGCCTCTCCAAACATAGTAAAGATTTAGCTCTATTTACAAAGTGAGAGGGAAGACAAGCATAGATAACAATTTCAGCGTTTGAACTGGAAGAGAGAATTTCTGTTAACTTATGTTGCTTGAATAAAAGCATGAAGAGAATGCAACAGAAATTGTTATCCTAGAGGATATGGAGAGCTACATACTTATATGCCAAAATCAAACAGCAATCAATTAAAAACCAGTCAGCAATTGGTTCTATGGAATGACTACTTTTCATGCCTAAGACATTTGGGTAAGTTTTCTTTGCCTAAAAGACAGCCGGGAAAAGAGGGAAATAAAAAAAGAAAAAGGAACAAGATGCTATTACACAAGGGAGAGACGAGTTGCATTTATAAAATGCTTGTTATGAAGCAATTCAATAGAAACATTCCTTTGATACTGTAAAACGTCCATATTTTTCCTTGGCTTCAGCTGAAAGCTCTGCAGCTGTACCCACAATTCTGCTCTCATATTCCTTCAGGTAAAATAGCAAAAGAAACAAGAATACATTGTAGAAAACAAAAACAAACAAACAAAAAAAAAACCCAACAAACAAAATAACCCAAACCAATCTCAACTCTATTTTTTGTCCTTGTTTTTTAACTTTCTGTTATGTAAAAGCAATATATTTTGCCTTATTATAAATTTGGCTGGTGGTTATAAAAGAAAATCTGCCTTCCAATGAGAACTACATGTCTACTTCCAGCACAAAAAACCCCCCAAAATTTCCCAAATTAATCAATTCATCAAATGGATTTTCAACCCTGATACTGAATTAATGCCATAATACTGCATCTGACCAACTGCTTAGATTCAACCTCAGATAAAATAAAAAATTAACCTTAGTTGATATTTGCAAAGAAGCCAAGAGATTAAACATTTTCTGCTGCAGTAGTTCCAGCTGTCTCCACAATCTTTCCACATTTGATTTCAAAAGTTGTTTCACGATACTAAGGCAATTACATTTTGCTGATAGAAAACCTTTGCACCTTATCATCAGAAACACTCTATCACAAGAGCGGTTCATTTTAGTCACTTTCTTGCTTGACTAATTATTGAAGCACAGATAGTGATGACAATGAAAATATCCTCTTAAAAGAAACCAGAAGCACTATGCTGTCCTATAGTATTAATACAAAATTTTAGGGAGGCAGTTGCAAAAGCTTTCTATTCTACAGCTCTGACAATTCCATTTAGAACTAGGCTATGCCTAATGTTACATATGGGGTATATAGCAACTAGCCTGAAAAAAAAAAATTACATATTTCCTTCAATGGATTTAAAGTCTGCTTTCTGATAAATATGAACAATGGAAATCACCTATTTTTGTCTGAAAATTATTTTACTTAAATTGAAAAAAATCCTTTGTTTCTAAGTTAAAGAACTTCTAAAGAAAGACTAGGAGATAAAAAGAGTGTCAGTGTGCTGCTACTCTAAAATTTAAACTTCTTAAAAGCTTCTCCTTTTGCTAGAAAAAAAAATTGGCTGAATGGAAAATTGTTTGCACTTCTCCATCTTTTGTCAAACAAGACCGGAAGAAGCAGTGCCAAGAAAGTTCATATTTAAAGAACTGAAATTATCTTGGAGATCTTCAATCAGGGCCAGAGGACAGAATGGTCACTGAATGCAAATAAGCAGATTTATTTCTGAATGCTTAATAAATAGACCTTCAAAGTAGGTGTAAGATATTCTCTGAATATTCACTGAATCACTGTCATAACAATGGATGTTACACATGTGATTTGGAAAGTCATTCCACACAGTAATGTTGGATTTATTAAAAAAACTTGTATCAAGTGAAATCCTGATCTGTCTGAAAAAGAAATACAAAAATAAAATTCTTGTAAAACTCCAGTAAAATGACATCTGTTCAACAGAATCAGTGCTAACATTAATCATTAAAAATAGTCTGTCTGAGTAAAAAGTTTTCTTTTCTTTCAAACATGCTTAAGAAAAGGATAACTATAACTTCTAGTTTAGTCATTAATATTCTCTTAAGTGATTTGAATACTGGGTGTGATTCACAGACACTAATAGAATGGTTTACTATTAGTAAATACTATTAGTATTATTTAGTGCTTCAAACATTTAATTCATTATTTTAAAAGATGAACTTTAAAAAAAAAAACAACAAACATGGCAAGTAAAGAGATTTGGGGGAAATGAAAAGAAATTTTCAGTTCCCTTGAAGCTGCTGAATAGAGCTTCAAGACTAACTAGCAAAAAAGATAAAAGAATGCAAAGGTACGCACACATGATGATAAACATAGCTGGAAGCAGTGGAGAAATAGATAAAGAGAACTACGGCGGGTTTTTTGGCAAGTTATGTAACAGGAAGCAGCAGTAGATGCCTAAAGAAAAAGTTCAAGGAAAGGTTGCCTGTAATAGCCAAGCTTTCAGTGAATATGACCACCAGAGACCCCTTTAGAGGACCCTCTACAACTATAAAAGGACTTGCAGTAGGAGGCAGATGCATGCAAATCAGTTCTAGGCAAGTGATGTTTACGTATTAGCTAGAAAGTACATTGTAATGAATATGTATGATTATGATAGATAAACACCTTGTCTTAAAGTCTTGTCACGCGCATTAGATTAAAGTAGGTTGCCTTCTAACGTGTCCAGCACTGATAGAGAACACCTGCTTTATAAAGCTTCAAATTGTGTTAGCAAGGTTATCTTCCAGCCAATTTCAAGATCACCTCTGTACAGGACACCTCAGCATGCTGGAGGCAGTCCAATGGAGGGTTACAAAGATGGATAAGAAGCCAGGGGGCACGGAACAGGAAGAGCAGCTGGTGAAGGAGCACTTCACCAGGGCACTCTAAGAAACAACTTATCTGTACATCCAGGCCACTCTTTGAAGATAACACCACTACTTTAAGAAGGGAGTTACAGAGAGAAGTGAGAGAGACAGATGCCCAACAGAAAGATAACTGAGATCAGTCAGAAGATGAACATAGAAATTTTCAATTGGTCATCAGGGAACAATTCATCTCAGTGAGAGTGCTGAAACACAGTGACGGAGAGAACTGTGGAACGGATTTTCAAAACCTGTCAGGATAAGCCCCTGAGCAATCTGACCTAGTTTCAAAGTTGGGCTGCTTGGAGCAGAGTTTTAGTCCAAATGCCTCCAGAGACATTTTCTGACCTAGTTTCTTATAAAGTTCTGGAAGCTTTCCTCAGAGTATGGGAGAGTAAAGAGTTAAGCTAACAGAGCAACTACAGCAGAATGAAGACTTAAGGTTTTTTATTCATTCATGATGAAGGTTCAAAATATGGAAACAGAAGGGACAATAAGAAGTCAAAAATTGTCAGATATTAATCTCACAAGTTCTGCAAACTAGCAGAGCAAAGAAATAAGGAAATAAAAGGAACGGCAACATCTTTTGACACAACCATAGCCATTTTTAAAGAGACTCCTGAAAGAAACGTACCTCTGCTAGTCAGACGTTTAGCATATTCATGGTGGCTGTTATTGGAAGTTCCACCTCTCAAACTACACAGCTTAGCTTCCTATATCTGTAAGATTAATACTGCACGCTGATAAGGCAGATGGTCTCTTTATACTGATGTTTGTAAGGGATGTTTTACTGTTCAAGTATCTAATTCTTGACTTTAATAGTATACATGAAAATTTATTTTAAAGCATAAAAATGTAAAGCTTTCATAGAACTGAAGAAAAGGAAATTCTGAGCTGTTTCTCTACAACCTTAGGTTACCTAAGTAATCTATTGAGAAGTGCTGGTTTTCCTGCACTTTCTTATTAAAAATGTGAACGTTCATTTCAGAAACCTTGGCCATAGACAAAGTTGTGTGACCTCTGCAGTTCCAGAAGCACGCAATATTCCAACTGCAACTACTCTTAAAGAAACAACAGCTTCCAAATAGAGCAAGATAGCAACTGTGTGCAAAAACCACCTGCTTACCAAGAAAGAGTAACTGCACTTTAAGTAGAACAGTCAGTTTCCCACCATTACAGACTGAATTTTTGCATGACCTCCTGTTTTGAAAAAAGTACTATTTGTGGAAAATTGACTTTGCATCATATATTCATTCCGAACGTACAATCGTGAGACTGTGAAAACAGCTCTGTTCCTTAAGCAATTGTCACATAATCCCTAGGGCCATCCTCAAGACCTTTTTCATGAACTAAAATTGATGCAAATCCTAACCTCCAACACAATTTTATAAAAAATATTGACAAAACAAATCTGCATTAAACTGAGAGAAAAATAAGAAAATAAGAGGATCACAAAACAGTAATATTTTGTAGAATAACTTCACATATGGCATTTTCTATGAACATCATTTTCTATTCTGAAGAGTAGTATATTTTCCTGCATTGGAAAAAATTACTACCACAGATAAAACTAGCAGGGTTGGATCTTCTGCCCTTTCCCAGCCTCTCAAGCCTCTCTTTGCCCACACCTTTCCCCCTTCAGTTCAGGCTCTTGGATAGGAACCATCAGTATTTCAGTCTCCATCTGCTTCTATAATACAGTGTGATAGCGTATTTACTTATTGGATGCCCAGATTATTGGACTAAGAAGAAAAAAAAAAAAAAAAGAAAAAAAAACACAGAGGGGAAGAGGGAGATTATCAGTATCTTGAGGTTTTTGGTCATATTCTTAGATTTTTTTTTATTGCGAAAAATGAAAAATACAAGCATATTTTACAAATCTGAAGAGAACTGAACCAGAGTGAAGTAATTTAAAAATTCAGACTATCTGCAGGCAAAACAACACCCTAAAGCTACAATGCTCTATTGACAGATGATAAAGTTCTCATCAAATGTATTACTTTCGTTCACCTCTTAGAATACAAAGACCTCATATGCAGTTATAATCTTATTAGCACCCCGATACCAATTCTTAGGAAAAAATAAATTTAAAAAAAAGAAGCAAAGTCTTGTTAATAAGATACAACTAACTACTTTTTTCAACACTTACCTCTAGAAGCTCACCTGTCCAGCAATATCCAGAATTACTTGCAGAAAGCTTACAAGAGTAATACAAGCTTTGAGCTCTAGCAAGGATTAAAAAAAAATTTCACAGAATTGGTAACTCAGCAATTATTGTGTGGCATAAAATGTATTGTCATCCAATATTTATATTACATTTTTAGGAAAAAAGCATTTTTCAGTGACTTAGCTAAGGATAAAACGACATTTCAACAGAACCAGTGAGGAAAACCTTATTTAGATAGATCATGACCAAAAAAAATGAAGATATGAAATGAAATGAAAAGGGAGACAGCACAGGAAAGGCACCACATAACCAAAACCACATTAATACACAGTTTCTAGTGGAAACTGCATTAAATAACCACCCAGTAATGAGTAAAAAAATAATGACAATAGCAGCAACAAAATGGAGTGTTGATCCTCTCCCCTCCAGCCCTTCACTTTTTGAAAACAGTGAATTTCAAAGGAAGAGAGGAAAAAAAAAAAAGGGAAATTACCCTAATGAAGATAAAAGAGGCTAAAGCAAACTAAAAGTCTAACTAAATGTATTTTTCATGAAAGTATACACTTTGAGGATATCCTTGATGAAATCTGTGAAATGTTCTGGACAAAACTGCTGATTTGAATTCAGTTCATCATTTCTTTCTCCATAATAATACTCAAATAATTATTGTAAGAGAGGTGGTTTGAGGCTAGCATCATTGTACTGATAACTGCTTCTTTACTCTGAAGTATGGACACATACACCAGGTACATAAAATATAACTGGACATTTGAAAGCTTGACAAGCATGCCGGAAATGAACTAAAAATCTCATAACCACACAGAAATGGGCTATTTTAAGGCCCCAGTGTCACGCTAAGGATCCCCAGATGAGTGCAGCAGAAAGAACAGCTTCACATATTCAACATATTCACATATTCAAACTTACCAAAAAACTGACCTTCTTTTTAGCCACTTATTCCCTCCCTGCCTCTTCAGAAGCCCATGAAAGGGCTCCAAGAAACCCAAGTAACAGATACCTGTCATACGCTGCTCCTAATAGCATAGTCTTCTGCACAAAATACTGGAAAGTTGAAAGGGAAATTTGAAAGCCTGACAGAGTTTAGGACTGGTATAAATGCTTTTCAAAATTAAGGGATACTTGTTTTGAAAGCAGTTCTCTCTTCATCTGTTTTTCTCTTGTTAAAGGGAAAAAAATACTGAATAGCCAGTCCATTACTTGATGCCTGAAGAAATCTGGATTCCTGCAAGAAATTTGGATTCCTTCCGCTTAGGCAGAAAATTCTGACAGGAAATATCTATGGTGGCCATAGGTATGAAATTAGTTAACGCCTAAAAGATTATACATGAACTAGATAATGGCACTAGCAGGTGCCTCAGATAACACTCCAGAAACAAAATTACAAAACTGGACGTAAAGCTACAAGTGGCAACCAAGATGAAAAACAGCCCAGTCAGACTGACGAACAGATGCTTGTCATCAGGGCATGAAAAATCATTTTTCCCTCTAAAGAAAACCATTCTATTAAAGTACAAGCATTTATTAATGCATATTTGAAAGTGGTTTTTTCTTCCTCAGATTGAATACAAGTCAATCTCAGGTTTATTTTGAAATTTCCAACAATAAAAAGTAATAAAAAGTTGGAGATGCTCCTTTCCAACAGCACAAAAGAATAGAAAGTTTTGATTATTCCCTACCAACATATTATATTTAACTCAAAGTAATATCCTAAAAGGTATTTGTTTCATGCCTCAGATGTGGACAAACCTGTGACAGTCCAGGAGATACAGATCAGGGTCAAAATTCATAAGTACTGTTCTCACCTTGACAGCCTGTTCTCCTTATGATTTTGGAGCATGGCTAAAGTAATCTTACTAATTCCTCTTCACCTACCATTTACAGTTGCTAATAAGGAGGCATCATTTTTCATTCATAGCTAATAAAAGAATAATCCATAAAAGCAAATCCAATCAGAGTATCTACTACATCCATTGTAATCCCACTCTTATCAGTGAAGGTATATAGGGCTTCTGTGCAGACTGCATCCACTACACCTTTACAGCAAAATTTTATTTAAGTTCAAGTATGCTCAAGATAATTACCAAATCAATCACCGTGAAATATCTTTGAGTCCAACCACAGTTCAGGAAGGACAGCAGAAATGATAACTACTTTTCTATGACAGGCTATTTTTCCACTCTGTTTTTCCATTTCATTTAGATGCTGGATTTCCGAAACAGGAACTTCAAAGTCCTGCATATCCTGGCAGTGTGAATTTTTAACAGGAACATGTTTAAGCATCTTTCTACTATTCATTCATTCCTCTAGACTATTTATGTTTCTGAAAATCCTTCTCCTCTTTTTTTTTATTGAACTCTGTGTACCAAGGCATTTCACAGTAGCAAGAGCCATGCATTGGTGCTTGCTGAATGAACAGTATTTGCTTATAATATAAAAATGTTACCTGAAAAATCATTGCTTTTGCATACTACAAAAATTTTTTGTAGTGGTAGTAAATTGATGATCCTAAAGTATCTTGATTTCTCTCTCCCTGAAGTCATTTCTCCTCTAACAAGTCTTTCACAGTCTTCAGATACTCTTCTATCCCTGCATCCAGTGATACCTCCTGTATCCTTAGGCAGGGACTCTCCAGTCTGGAATATTCTGCAGAGAGCTGCTGTCAGGATTCCATAGCTTTTACACCTTCAGTTTGCAGTTGCTTCAATGATACACACACTATCTACCAATGGTAGGAGGATTAGATGACTTGTGCTGAAGTCTGCAGCTTGCCCAAATCAGAATTCAGGGCTAACTCTGGGTACTCTGGGTATAGCCATAACCTATAACAAATGCATCTTTCAAAGATGGAATCAGGGGCAGCTAGTCAGGTCTAAATTCATATTTTTAAGAAATTATTGAATTTTCTGGTAAACAGACTTGTTTAAAAAAATAGTTTAGGTGCTTAGCGTCACCTTCTAAAGAATTCCGAAACTTTGCAAACAGCATTAGGTACATAACCTCTAGCAACTCCTGTTAGATAACGAAGGGCTATTAAAAACCCTGACAGAGCAGTCACCTGCATCTTTGAAAAATCTTTTAAAAAATCTGATTGTGAATAATTCTAAGTCCCTCAGGTGTGACATTGTCAGTGGAATTTCACCTAAATAATTTTGAAAATACAAAAACTTTTTCTCTGGAAAAGATAAACATTCAGAGATACACAAATGTTTATTCAATGCTTAATATATATCAAAAGCAAGCTTTTAAAACATATAAAAATATTTATATATAATTAAGTGTAGCAAAAAATGCAAGTTTTCCACACAAGAGGAATAGAAGTCTTCGGTCCTCTTCACTGAGACCACTGAAAATCCAGCAGTACTTTTTGCCATGTTTCAACTTTGCGTATGATGCCAGTACAAACCCAGAACTATTTTATGTGAGGCAATATGGTAACGCATAGGTCTTGTGTTTTCTGGCATAGGTCAGCTGAAAGCACCAGCCTCTGCAGAGTATTCAGACATGCAGATTTCACATTCAGGTGGTACTGAATTTCTCTCACCGCAGTGTTTGGCTCTATACACGCAAACATACACCCACAGCACCACCTTCTTCAAAATCTGAACTTTGTCTCTCCAAGTTACTTTGTCCCCCTTCTTTTAGCAAGTGACTTTGGAATCAATACTCAGTGCTGAAGCTGGTGCTGCCAACACGGCTTTATGTGAAGAGGGTTCTGTTGTGATATCTGGAAATCCCCGGTGTACAGTCCTACTTGAGCATAACCAGCTAAGGAGTGCTGCTTATACAGAGAAGTCTGCTCAACATGCTTAAATCTTCTTTTATTACCTGGTATTATTTTATCTACTTACCCACTCAGTGACCGTATCTCTTCATCAATACACACCTATGTATAGCTGGTTTTTTTAACTTTTTGTGCGTGTGCTTTAAAAATTCCTCCTTATAATCTCTCAACTCATTAGAAAAAAAATACCGGAAACTCAGGATTGCCTGCTTCTCCCAACATTTCCACTGTTTTATCCCCTTTGCTTTTTTTCTGCTACTTTCTCATACTATTAATTAATTTACTTTTAAAACAACCACCCCAAAAAGGAAGCTAAAGGATTGACAACAAAATAACCCACTGATAAAAAAAGACTTCCTCCTCCCACACACACAAAAAAAAAATATTAATGGTTCAGGAAAATTAATTTATTAAAAGCACTAACTCCAGCAGTTTAATGAACTAGAAAGATAAGATAATGTAAATATTATATACATCAGACCTTCTGGATCATAAAGGCATACTATTGATGCAGCTACTAAACAAACAAACAGTAAGGAGTAAGGAAATTTGTGAGCAAGAGTAGTTCTACTGAATCAGACAAGCAGAGAATAGAATGTGACATTTCAAACACATTCTAACTCCAGAGCTTGCCATCATCACAGGAGCTATCTGGAGCATACGTGACTAGCTACAACTCTTGTGTAACTGTGATATACTTACAAATTTTTCAATGCAGAATTGAGCAAGCTGCATATTCCTTTGTTTGAGCATCCTTCCTGTGCTAGGGTGCTACACAGGAATCCAAGAATAACAGACAAGAAGTAACAAAACATGTATGGCTTCATCCTGTGTTGTTACTAGAGAAATCAATGAAAACCATATGAACAGGGGCAATTTGCTGTTCAAAAGGGATTTCTGCAGATACTCTTCAAACTACAGTTCCTTTCCCTGAGTTACATATGGAATCTATTCAGCATGCTTTGTGGTATTCTTTCCCCCCCTCAGAAGACCCTACCTTTAAGCAGATGAAACAGGTACAGGATAGGTGTGGCTATTTGCCTGATGTATGAATATTAGAGATGATCCAAAAGGATAACTTAAGGTATCAGTTTGTTCAAAACCTCATTTAAATTGTGAATTCAACTGTCACCTCACCAGCCAGACAAATGAACAATTCCTCCCTTAAGTAACTGTACTGGCTAAAAGCCCTCACAAGCCAGATGATAATCCAAATTGAGGCAGACTCAGAATCTCCGTCTGAGAAAACACTGATGAATTCGCATTCATTGTAGCTCAGAGTTGTTTAAACATATTGCTGTACACTGCAGCTTGGTTTTGAGTTACACCTGTCCCTCATAAACAATCTACAGCAACATATGCTGTAGGTTATATAGAACTGCCCTAATTCCAGAACAAGTTTGATAAAGATTTGTAACCTGGGTAACCACATGTATAATGCTTTCTGCAAACCTCATTTCATGTTTGACTCCAGACAACACAGACACGCTCTTCAGCTTAAAAACAAGTAATCTTCACGTTGCTCAGCAAACTTGTGAATTTAGCATAGCTACGTTCTGCTATCACGCTATGTCTAAAGCATGGATAGCTATTTTTTTTTCATTACTTTCCCAGTTACTACTTAGCCATCTGCATTAACTGTAATGCAAAGCTCTTGGCACAGATAGCTAAGACAATGTTTCAGTTTCTCACAGTTCTTGGAACTCTAAAATACCCCTAATCATAAAATAAGTTTGACTAGGGCTGATTTTGCCGCAACACTTTTCAACAAAAATTGATATATTCAAAATACTACTAAAATATTCAACAGAATATAAACTGGCAGGGCTGTTCCATTTATCATACTCATTTAGCAGATTTCAAGAAAAACAAAAAGCAGAATAAATAAACCAAAACATGAAGGCAGATCAAGAAGTTGCAATTTTGTGGTGATACTCAACAAAATATATGATGAGAATTTCTAAAGGAAATGAGTGGTGGCGAGGGTTGCCAATTTTCACAGGTCCTTATTCAGGAAATTTTGAAAAGCTTTGGAATAGGTCCAAGGTTTGTCCACAGATACTACTATATCAAGTTACACTTAAATCAGAATGTAGGAAGTTAATGCCTAGACATCTAATCACAGCATCATCATCTGTAGCCAGAAAAAGTTATGCGACATCCCCAAATTTTCTTATATCCTAATCTTTCTCATTTAAAACACTCAGTGAAAAAAAACAAAACTGACTTATTTCTACAGCACTCGTGCACTTGCATGATATAAGGTTTAATATATCATATTTAATGATTGTTTTCAAAAAACTCTATATTTTTTTTTAAGTTACAACTCACAATAGTATAATCTGGAATAAAAAAACATATTATGGGCCCTTCAAAGATGTCTGAGTGAAAAAGATAGAGTGCATACTAGGTTGAGCAGCTGTATCAAGTAAAAAAAGTAAGAGCAAATACAGCCTTATTAAACATTGGACCTTGCCTTTCAGTGCCCTGAAAGAGCATTTTAAGTAACACTGTTTAAATATGGTATTGTTTTAAGGGGCTGTATTAATAGCTGCATTGCTCTCAGCTTTCAGAGTCAAGATGAGGGTGGCTTTGAAATTTTCTGTATATGTTAGTGCTCCTTGGAAAGAAAACTGAAGAGCTAAGCCCAAAAAATTCCTTTAGTCACACTGACATGAAAACTTGGCCTTTCTGGTCTGGAGAACAGTAACGAAGAGTCACATTCTCTCATAAATTTTTGTATGACAAACTTCCATCTTCTAGTAATTTCAGCAGTCTCTCTGGATTATTAAATTTACTAGGTTCACTCATGCCACAGAAGCACCAAACATCCTTGGAAAATTCTCCATGAGATTCTTAATCACAACTCCAAGTTCCTAAATACTGAAAGCTCTGGAGCAATACAAAAATGTGATGTTTACAAATTCTCATTTAAATTCACACGAAATGCAAATCAATTTCACAAGTTGTTTTATAAAGAATGCAGGTCATTAAGATCTTAAAATCAGAGTAAAGCAACCATAACGAAAAGCTCTACTCTACAACAACAGGTTCTCAAAGCAGCTCCAAGTGATTTAACATGAAACAGTTAATGAAGCAACAAGCTCCCCTGTGAAGGCAGAGCTATTAGAGATTCTCAAGCCAGCCCTCAACCCCTCTAAACCACACTACAACTTTAAGTAGCTAATAGATAAAATGCAACAAAATATTTAGCACTGATCAGATTTGGAATACATCTAGAAATACATCTTTTATGGAGATCCCTCATTTCTTCAGAAGTCCGAATTCAAGCTAGTCCAAGACATATCCCTTGAGATGCTAAATCTGTACTCTCAGAGACTTCATGTGTATTGAACTGATGAACTCCTTCCTGCCTCATTGAACCAGGAAACATTGAACTCCTTGAACAGAAACATGAGAACCACCCCAAGTTAGCCACTGGATTTTAATCTGCAGTCCACATTCCTAAATCTCATACACCAAGATGAAAGTAACTCAATTTTCAGGCACAAACATATTTTCTTTTTCCCAGCATTGATCTCCTTCATTAAAAAGCTTTGATAGGGGTATTAAAAAACCAACACTAGTCAATAAAAGCACCCAGCAAAGTATGCAGGAAATTACAGTCGGTGTATCAGGACAAAAGTCCTAGATGTTTAAAATTTTAAGCATAATAATTGCCTTGACCTGCACCCTGAACACAGGTTTATTCAAACCCACTCACCACCAAGTATCTGTTACAAGAGCCTCTTGCAAATTAGGTTGCCTTTTCTTCTGAAGAATGTAAGTTTTCAGTAGAGCCCACTAATAAAACAAGCAATTGCTTAGCACCCAACCCGCACCTATAACAGAAAACACAAAATCTGCCCTAAGGCTCCTGTATATTTTTATGTCCTGCATTTAAAAGACTGTGACTCCTAACTAGCTATCTTTCCCTGGAATTATTAAACCACAAACTATCTGTAGAGATTATCTTTGTTCTTATCAACATTATCTTATTTCTCATCTATGAATAACTATTAGTTACTAGTTTAAACAAACCTGTATATTAAAGACTGAGGAAGATCATTCTTTTGCAAATGATGGTTGGGAAGAAACCAGTAAATAATAAACATTTCTTTCCCTTTCCTCTGACATGACTCCTCAAAGACCATAGGTTGCATCACCTTTTGAAGAAGTAAAAAATATAAAGGTATATATTTAGTAATATGGTTTTTATCTGAGAATATTACTGAGGAAAATAATTTCAGAAGAAGCAGTTTCTGCCAAAGCAGAGGTTAAAAATAGCCAGAAAATACTATACAGATGGCTAAACAGATCTAACACACTGCTGTGCAGAGACACAGATTAGTCTACCTCTAGGATACTGCTCTTCTCAATAGCCATTATCTTTGGATACAAGTAGAAGAACAAGAATTGTGGGGGTGAAGAATGAGATTCATTTTTTCAACCCCTTCTGTGTCTTTTTATAACACTACGTTGAGCTCTGCTGCAGGTTTTGAAACTGAGGGTTTCACTCTGCATACACAATTTGAACAAAGAGCAAGACAAAACGATGGCAGCAGCCTCCTACTCTGAACACCTCCTCACTCTGTCAAGAAGGGAAAGATAAATTAAAAGAAAAACAACACCTAAATTCTAAACAGTAACAAATCCTTGGGATATAAATAATTACTTTTTTCCCTCTCTTTTCTCCTTCCTGTTGAAGGCTCCTAGACACCCAAGAGACCAGAGAACTTAGTATTCTTATTCTTCCAAACCTCATGAAAACAGCTTTGGTACTAAAACCAGAACTTCTAGCTAGAACAAAGTGCTCAGAGTAAGTAAGGGGAAAAAAAATGCTCTCTACCTTATTCTGTCTCCTATTTTAGAAGCTACTCCTCTTCAGCAGGTAAGTTTGAATATTATGTTACCTGGCAATAGGTAGCTTCTGTTTCTGAAGAGTTTAAAATTATTTTCTATTTGTTTTCAGGAACTATGAGATTTGCTGATGTATATTTTTCCTATATGATTGAGAATTATAAAAATAATGCCCTTTCAATCCCCCCCCCCCAAAGAAATGAAGCTTGGTCTTAGTGCAAGTGAAGCATACAAGGCACAGCTGTGATGGGCAGTTGGCCATTTCATGAAGATTACCATTGATTCTGTAAAAAAAAAAAGGGATTTAGGCCACTATTTTGTGAGCAGCTAGAAAACAACACATTTAGTCAAAAATTCAGCAACAGTAAGTTAGAAATTACAGTAACCAAAATATTAAATTTTAAATAGAAGACTGATATAAAGTACTATAAAAGAAAACAGACACAATGTTTTTTGCTTCTCAGATCAGTGTCTGTGAACTTCAGAGTACCAGATGCTCAGCTTCTTCTAAATATCTCATGATCAGATGATGAATTCTTGATTACGATTTATGTTTGCTGAATTTTGCTGTAGACTTCTGATCAAGATTTCATGCTGTCCTCCCCCATTCCTGAAAGCTTTAGACTGAGAAAAACAGAGACTGAACTCAGGTACATTTTGTACATATCACACTGCATTTGAGAAGTTTGGGAAAGCAATAGTCGTGTTAGTCAATAGTGTACGGATTACATAGCTCCACAACAGTGTCCTCTCTTTTCCAAAGCCTGCTGACTGCCAAAGTACCTTAAATCAGGATTTCTTCAGGAATAAGGAGATGAGAACAACAACCTTCTTCTCAAAAAGTAACTGGCAAAACTCATTTAGTTGTTACAAAGTTTTATGACTTGTGCAAACACAGTTTCATCTATCACAAGGCAAAGAACTTGACCATTGTTCAAGTTGAACTAGAACACCAAAAGTTAGTTTTGGGGTAGATTTTTAAAAAATTATTACAGAACAGCTGCATTTTTTTCTGAAGGGCCTTGACAACAATTCAGGTGCTTGCTAATCATTGCTGTAATGTAAAAAATATTTTCCTATGAAAAAGTAAGGATTAACACTGTGGTTCCAAGTCATCTGATGCTTTTATAAACGTAGACTTGATAGTCATAAAAAGATGTTTTTACACCAATTAATTACCTTTGAACCTGACTAAACTAGACTTTTTACAGTCTGAGACAGCACCACTCATTACTGCATGCAAGACTGACATTAAATGCAAAACCTCTACAGCAAGGAAGTAAATTTATTATGGGATTACCAGAATGGAATAAGTGCTTTGAATTATTTATTTTCAACTAACCATTCAAAGAGAAGGACTTGAATGAGGCAAAATCCAATAAGTGACCTCATGATTTATGTATAGAGAATACCATTTCCTATCATAATTTATGGCATATTGCACTATAAGAATTTAAAAAACAAGTTCGTTAATGACTGAAAGAGAATAAAGTGAGAGAAATCTTGGTTCACCTAATCCATCACAACAGAATTAGAGAGAAAAACTGTAGTGAAAATATTGGTTCCAGGATCAAGAAAAAAATAAAGTTCATTGAGGGAATTATCTCTTTCCTAACATGAACACAATACAGGTTTTATAGTGATAGTAACCACAACTGGAAATTTACCTTTATATTTGCTGACCAGCAAAGAGCTTTTGTTTGGCAATTAAAATCCCAGACAAACAAACAACCCAACACATAGACTGAACGTAAGTTATAACACCAGAGCCCCGCTCACAATTACAGCTCATATTCTTGCTCTACTTTTTTCCTTGGATAACAGGATGATACGAAGCGTAAAACCCGAAACAAACCTAGTGACAACAGCAGTGAACTCCAGAGGGAGAACGACCTGTCAGTATCACGCACATCGGCACCTCTACATTCACCTGTACAAAAGCACCAAAAGCAAACCAAAGAGAGCCAAGCCAGCACCGCCTTTAGGGAAGAAAACCTTGGGCGGGGCGGAGCCGCCGCAGGGTCGAGGCCGGACCGGGGCCCTCCAGCCCCCAGGGGCTGAGGTGCGGAGAGGTTTGCAGCTCGGCCCGGCCACCCCACGCCACTGGGCATTCTCCCCTCCGCTGCAGCCGCATTATTTGATACCCGCTAAAGCATCCGACAGCATCAGTACGCCTCCAGAGCAAGAGCCGCATGCGAACACCCACGGGCACGAGTGTAGGCGCGCACACAGAGCGCACCTGGCACCACGGCGCGACCCGAGTGCCCCCTCCCTGAGCACCTGCAGGGCGGGCAGCTGCGGGGGCCTGCCGGTCAGCGCCGGGGGCACGGCGCGGTTCGTACTGACCTTTCTGCTGCCGAAAGGACTGGATGGAGCCCGAGTGGTGAACCATCCTGGCGGAGAGCAGCCTCGCAGCTGCCAG